>CADEBD010000308.1:15483860-15703198 GCA_902825455.1 Arctia plantaginis | reverse complement strand
TGGCCAAACCCCGGCTTTGGGGTTTCCGGGGGAAACAATTCAAAAAAACCGGGTTTGAAAAAAACCAAAAAGGGGGCCCCGGGGCCCTTTAATTTTGGGAAAAAAACAAAAGGGTTTCCGAACGGGGGTCTTTTTGGGAAAACCTTAAACCCAACCAAAAAACCCGCCGAGAAGAAAACCGGGGTGAGGAAAGGGCGAAAAAAAAAATACCAACGGGCAAAACAAAAAGGCGGGGGGGGAAGGGGGTCGGGGGGGGGATCACACTAAAAAGGGTAAGGGGGAGGATTAATAGGAACCAGATGGGAAGCTCCCGGAAAGGGGAAAAAAGGAAAAAATTAAAACAGAAAAAAATAAAAGGTAACAAAGGAAAAAACTTTTTCCCAGGGCCAGGGAAGGGCCCAGAAGAGCGGCGTAAAAAAAGGGAAAAAATTAATTAAGGGGAAAGGAATAAACCCGAAAGGGGGCCCCGGGGTACCCCAACCGGAAAAAATTTAAAGGGCAAAGATCAGAAAGCCCCATAAAAAAATCAAAAATTAATAACAGATTATACCACAGGAGTAGAACAAACAGCAGAATATTTTTTAGACTCACACTCGTACCTTACGATCGAACCGGAAAACGACACTGATCATCACCGACAGATCAGGCAGTGGGCCATCGAACCACCACTGTCTCCAATGTCTGATTTACCATCTTCAGACGAATTTCTCGGTATCATTAGATCCTTGCCGCTAAACAAGGCTTCGGGTGATGATAAAATATCTAACAAAATGATAAAAGAAGCTTGTAAACTTTCGGGTGACACGATTTTCACTGTCTTTAAACGTTGCATTGCTGAAGGAATATTTCCTCGTATATGGCGGTGCGGTAATATTCGTATAATACCAAAAAGTGGCGACAAGCCACCGGATGATCCTAAATCCTACCGACCAATCACATTGTTACCATCGTTAGGAAAGCTTTTAGAACGTCTTGTAGTGCCCCGGCTTCTGCCAGGTGGAGTCAAATTTCATGATAGACAATTTGGATTTACGTTGGGTAAATCGACAACTGACGCTGTTATATCGGTTAGAAAGTTTGTCACAGAATCAAAATTTCAATACGTGCTGGCTATTTTCTTAGATATATCTGGCGCCTTCGACAACGCATGGTGGCCCATGCTGTTGCTGAAATTAAAATCACGGGGGTGTTTTAAAAAATATTTATTCCCTTATCTCTTCGTACTTTTCACAAGGTACAACTAAACTAAGACTTGGTCATCATTCTGTGTCGAAGGCGCTTACAATGGGATGTCCTCAGGGATCGGTGCTAGGTCCATACTTGTGGAATATCGGCTTCGACGATTTTCTTACGATACCAATACCATCCGGATGTACTCTGAACGCGTATGCTGATGACGGCTTATTACTGGTGGAATCTGATACTAGGGCGGGGCTTGAGAGATTAGCCAATAGATGTTTGAACTTGATATCTCAATGGGGTGAACGTAATCGCTTAACTTTTGCACCCAACAAAAACCTTCCAGTTACTTTTAAAAGGTAACCTCAAATCACCGCCGAGCATTAGATTTGACAATGTTACTGTAAAAAATAAAACCACAGTGTGTTATCTAGGATTAGTTTTAGAAAGAAACTTTTCATTTATCGAACATATTAAAATAGTTAATGAAAAGTCTAAAAAGAGTTTCTGTGCATTGACAAGGATATCAACTGCGACATGGGGTCTATCATTTAATACATTAAAGATCATATACGGAGCTACTTATTTAGGTTCTATGTGCTATGGTGCACCTGTATGGGCCGATAGGGCGACCGTAGGCGCTGTCCGTCGCAAACTGTTACAAGACCAACGACTTGCACTGATATTTTTGTGCAAGGCATATAGGACGGTTAGCACTGAGGCTTTGCCGGTGTTGGCGGGTGTCCTTCCGGTCGATCTCGAGGTGCAGAGACGTGCAGCCATGTACTATTCAGGACAAAACATGGAATGCGATTTCTTGGGCGCGCGGGATCGCGGTAAAATTACAAGATTGCTTCAACAGCAGTCCGATGTCTATAATGACCTCATAGACGAATGGCAGCAACGCTGGGACGAATCATCCAAGGGGCGCCATCTTTACCAATTTTTTCCATCTGTTCGCGAACGGTTGTCGAGGACATGGCTTGAGGTGGATCACTGTGTCGCTCAATTTCTTACGGGTCATGGTAACTTTAAGAGCAAGTTGTATTCTTTTAAATTAGTCGAGTCACCATTGTGTCAATGCTCAACACCTAACTCTCATTATGAACAGTCTGCTCATCATATCCTCTGGGAATGTAGTCTTTGGTATGATGAACGTAATATAATGCTGAATAGCTTGCAGGTGACATCTGGGGCGGGTATACTATGGGGATCTTGTGTCAACTAGGGTGAATTTCCGTGCGTTTAGGCGATTCTGCCATACATATTATAGAAATCAAATATAGCTCATGTAGGACCCGTAATATTTTGTGGCCGTGGTGCTTCCCTGTTTAAAAGGGTGTATGCCTATTTTACTTCATTTTGTCTCCCGCTTTGCTAAGGAGGGAAGTGGATTTACTGTATTTCCAACTCCTCCAATTTTCTTCTGATTAATTTCGTTGCGGGTTCCAAGACAGTTTAATTTCTTCCTGGGACTTCCCGAGTGTCATAACTCGGTGTGTTCGTGGGTCACTGCTGTGGATCCTGGTGTACAGGAGTTACAGTGGTGGGCGTGTGGGTGGGATTAGTCCCAATTAAAAAAAAAATACCAAGACTTATCTCTCCACGTGTCCCTCTGTTACGCAGAGGGCACGTGCGAGGGTTACGTCGGAAGACGACGTCTCATGGGGGCGACGGGATTGCCGTCAAAAGTTCCGCATGGAGTAATTGGCGGCGGTCACTGCCGAACTCCGGCAACCGATCGGCCCAACCCGTAAACGCCGAGCAATCGGGAGCGGGGGTCTTCTCGAACGGGGAGGAGGGGAGAGAAGGCCGCGAGGAAGAAAACCTCTATAAAAAATTACCCCTAACCCAAGCTGAGGGAGCCCGGCGAAGAGGTTAACGGCTGGGGGGGTATCCCAGCCGCTAGGGCAACAACGCGTTAGCTCACGCTTAAGAGCAAACAATAAAATGGACGTGACTAAAAAAACATGATACCCCAGGAGGGTACCGACCGCGCCGCGGTCGGAGAATCCCTCGGCACTCCGGCTTCAACCTCGGTGGTTGACACCGGAGTGTTCTGCCCACCGTATTCTGGGGGGGCACAGTTACGTGCACAGCGATGTCCGAGTCCGGGCCCACCAACCGGGGCGCACACGTCCAGTTTTGTGCGCCCCAGAACGCCGAGTCCGGCGTCTTCCCACGCCAAGTCGGGCGAACGAGGAAGTAGGCGAGCGCCAATAATAGAGCGCCCAACAACAGAGCCTGTGGAAGGCCAAGGAATGGAGTGGCAGCGAGGGGATTCCGGGGATAGCGACGCTTCGTCGTTTTTCTCTGTCTCCTCGCGGTCATCCCAGGCCCGCAAGCGCAAACCGAAGGGTTCGGCTGAAGAAAGCCGGCCCACCAAGGTTGCGCGGCCAAGGAGGGGCGCAGCAAGTGGCGAAGGGAGTGGAAGCGGGACGGAGACCGAGCGCGAAGGCGCGACAGGTCTGTCCACTTCCCCAATCGCCTCAGAAGGAGAGCAGTCCCGCGCAAAAGAAGTTGCGACCGAGCTAAAAGGTCAACCAACCGCCAATGTAGATTCCAAAATACAGGAGTCTCTGTCGGCGGTTGAGAAGGCATTTTTAGGAACGAAGGGTCCCAGGGGCGGCAAAAGAGCCGTCGCCAAAGAGGCTATGACCACCATCAGGGCTGGTGTGTCGGAACTCCTCAGGAGAGCTGACACATCAGTCCTGACAAACGCAGTAGGGAGGTTAGAGCAGGAGAACGAGGCACTCCGCTCCCAAATGGCCTCCCTACAGAAGGAGATAGGAAAACTCCGCCGTGGGGGTCCAAAGGCTATCGAAATACCCCCTGCGGGAACCGGAAAGGAGATCGGCAGTGCCAGGACTCCGAACAAACGCAGAGGTCCAGTGACTCAGCCCGAGACAAGCCCAGTTCCGGACCGAGACCAATACAGGGCCACACTAGACCGTGTATTGGCCGAGGTTCGGGCAAAGATGTTAGGAGAGCAGTACCCAGGAGGGAACACCATGTCTCCCCCAACCATAGCCAGTAGGGGGGCGGCGGGTGCCAACGGCGTTACACCTCCCAAAAATAAAAAAAAGGGAAGAAGGAAGAGGAGACAGCCGGCTACCCAGGAGACACTGGTACCGCTTCCCTCTGCGGCAATGAGGCAGCAACAATCTGCGGCTCCGACGGTGGGGGAGACCTGGGCCTTAGCCCTTGGCCGAAAGAGCAAAGCTAAGGCCGCGAAAAAGGCGGCAGCCACGACCCACCCGGCGGGGCGTACTGCTGCCCCTCCGGCGTCGCATCTTAAAAAAAGGGCTGTGCCAAGGCCTCCCACAGCCGCGGCTGTCACTCTCTCCGTGCCTCCTGGCTCGGAGACGTCGATAGCTAGGCTGATGGAGGTCGCAAAGGCCAATATAAACCTGGGTGATCTTGGCATCCCAGGCGGGCTCCGCACCAAACGAGCCATGACCGGAGCCCTTATCCTACAGGTACCCGGCGAAGGTAGCGCCGCCTTAGCGGACAAGTTGGCAGCACGCCTGCGGGAGGTACTGTCCAGCACGGACGCTATTATTGCGCGTCCGTGCAAGACAGGAGACTTACGGGTGTTGGACTTGGAGGAGTCTATCACCCAAGCCGAAGTTGCCAAGGCGATAGCAACGGCGGGGGGATGTCCCATCTCCGACGTCAAAGTCGGAGACATCCGTGCCTCCCCGTCGCGGCTAGGCACGGCCTGGGTCCGTTGCCCACTTGCGGCGGTCCGCAAAATTGCGAACGCCAAACGGGTGCAGGTGGGATGGGTTTCGGCCAGGATAGAGGCACTAGCACCTCGTCCGCTGCAGTGCTATCGGTGCCTCGAAATGGGACACGTGAGAGCTAAGTGTCCCAATGAGACAGACCGTGGCGCGCGGTGCTACGCGTGCGGTGGCACAGGCCACATAGCGCGCACATGCACCGCAATAGCACCGAGGTGCCCGGTCTGCTCAGACCTTGGCCGACCCGCGGATCATCGGCTGGGAAGCAAGAAGTGCTCTCCGCCGAAGAAAAACAAAAGGGCTCCTGCCCAAGCCTTGACGAGCACAAGACCGTCACAGCCGGATACCCGTCCGGCAGAGGAGGCAATGGAGGCCTAACATTCGCGCCTCCCCAGAAAGTTTTGCAGGGCAACCTAAACCACTGCCGCGCAGCACAAGACCTGCTTATGCAGACGCTGGCGGAGCAGTCGGTTGCCCTAGCGGTGGTGGCGGAGCCGTACTACGTCCCGGATCACCCCCGGTGGTTTGGTTCGGATGACGGCACCGCCGCCATATACTGGGCAGGGGTGGAGACGGCCTCCACTGCACCCTTATTCAGAGAGGGTTGGGGTTTGTGGCAGTAGAGTGGGGCCCCATGGTCATTGTGGGCTGCTACATATCTCCGAATTGCGGCCTCCCCGTGTTCGAGGCGTACTTGGACGGACTTAGGAGTTGCATCTGCTCTTTCCTGTCTCGTCCAGTACTTGTCTTGGGCGATTTCAACGCCCGCTCCACACAGTGGGGTGATCGCCTAGACAACGTAAGAGGAGATACACTCATCGAGTGGGCGGCGGGACTGAACCTCGGCATTCTGAATCGGGGTTCGGTCAGCACTTGCGTGCGGTGGCAGGGGGAGTCAATCGTCGACTTGACATGGGCGACTCCCTCGGTCATCGACCGGGTGTCAGGATGGAGGGTCGCGGAAGAGGTGGTCACTTTATCGGACCACCGCCACATCGTGTTCAATGTGGCCATTCGCCACCCGGGCGCAGGCGCGGACCGCCGCAGTAGCTGCCCTCCGCGACGATGGGCCCTCAAGCGGTTGAACCGAGATATGCTCATCGCCGCAGCCATCGTCGCGGATTGGCCAGAGGAAGAGGAAGTACAGGTCTTGTCCGATCCAGAAGCGCAGGCTGTCTGGTTCCGTGGCATCATGACTGACGTCTGTGACGCGTCGATGCCACGGGTCAGGCCGAAGGGTGGGAGAGGTTCTCTGTACTGGTGGACACCGGAACTCGAGCAACTTCGCACAGCGTGCTCGAGAGCCCGCCGCCAGTTTCAGAGAACCCGAAGACGACGGCGAGCTACAGCCGAGGAGATCGCTGAAAGGAGACGGGAGTACGGCGCTGCCGCAAAGGCTATTAGCCTTGCGATCGCGGAAGCCAAGGCTCGGTCTTGGAAGGAGCTCATAGAGGGTTTGGACAGGGACCCATGGGGGCGCCCTTACAAACTTGTACTGGGCAAGCTCAGACCGTGGGTCCCCCCGCTGACGCAGACCCTGGACCCGGAGTTTGTGGGAAGAGTGGTAGATACCCTCTTCCCAAGGGTCCAGAGTAGTCCCTCACGCCCCCCGTCACCGTCGGATCCAGTTGCGAGGTCCGACGACTTCGACGTGACAGAGGAAGAGCTAGACCGAGCCGTGAAGCGACTCACCGCCCGCAACACCGCACCGGGCCCTGACGGGATTCCGGGGCGAGCTTGGGGGTGCGCTTTGGCGGTCTTAGGGAATAGGCTGAGGCGGCTGTTTACCAGCTGCCTCCGTAATAGCGTATTCCCTGCCGGCTGGAAGGAAGCCAGGCTGGTACTTATCCAGAAACCTGGCAGAGCTGCAGATTCTCCTTCGGCGTTCCGACCGATATGCTTGCTGGACGAGGTGGCGAAACTCTTTGAAAGAGTTATCGCCGCCCGTATCAACCAGCACCTGTCGCGAGTGGGCCCCGACTTATCAGACAACCAATTTGGCTTCCGACAGAGACGGTCGACGCTGGACGCGATTGAACGCGTCCGCTCTTTGTCGGAAGAGGTTGTCTGTCGGGGGGGAGTGGCGTTGGCCGTCAGTCTTGACATAGTCAACGCCTTTAACTCTCTCCCGTGGTGGGCGATTAGGGATGCACTGGTGTATCATCAGTTGCCACCCTACCTGCGAGACATTATCGGGGCTTATCTCCGCGACAGATCCATATCGTATATGGGTCGGGACGGCGAAGAATGTCGAAGGGAAGTCACATGCGGGGTTCCCCAGGGATCGGTCTTAGGACCACTTCTGTGGAACCTCGCGTATGATGCCGTTCTGAGGACCAGCCTTCCCCCAGGATTGAGCGTCGTCTGCTACGCAGATGATACTCTAGTACTGGCTGGGGGGCATGGCTTCCAGGAGGCCCTTGAGCTCGCCGAGATAGGGGTGGCTTGTGTCGTCCAAAGCATCAGCGGTCTGGGACTAAGGGTTGCACCTCATAAGACGGAAGCCTTATGGTTCCACAGGAAACGCAGAGGTGCAGTTCCCACCCGCTCACTTATTAGAGTGGGGGGAACAGAGGTCGAGGTTGGCCAACACATAAAATACCTTGGCCTCACCCTAGACAGCCGCTGGAGCTTCGGGGAGCATTTCGAGCGGATGATCCCCCGAGTTCGTGGGGTGGCGGGCTCCCTACAGAGGCTGTTGCCTAACCTAGGGGGTCCGCGGGAGGAAGTTCGCCGCCTCTATTGTGCGGTGATACGATCCATGGCCCTCTACGGAGCGCCGATATGGGCCAAGCGCCTATCGGCCTCCTCCCGCTGCCGAGCTAAGCTCAATCAAGCGCAGCGGATAGCGGCCATTCGGATCGTACGAGGGTACCGCACTATTTCGTCGGAGGCGGCGACAGTCCTGGCACGTTTCCCGCCCTTTGATATCCTGGCGGATATGGATGCGAGGGTCTATGACCAGACTCGCGCGATCCGCTGGGGTGAGAGCGGGGAAGGCCAGGACGCGCTCGAAATGCGGCGGAACGCTCACCAACATGCACTGGTGCAGTGGCGCGTGCGGCTGGAACAGCCACAGAATGCACGCCAACGCGCTGTCAGCGCTGTTCTGCCTAACCTCGAAGCCTGGGTAGGTAGGGAGGGAGGTCGCGTCACCTATCGACTGACGCAGGTACTCACTGGGCATGGTTGCTTCGGTGAGTACCTGAATCGTATCGGACGCGAGGAGACGGCACAATGCCAGCACTGCGCAGCCGACTGGGACTCCGCCCAGCACACGCTGGAAGACTGCCCCGCGTGGGCGTCTGAACGCGAAGTCCTGGTCGGCCAAATCGGAAGAGACCTGTCCCCGCCAGCAATCATTGCTGCCATGCTGGCGGGTGAGGAGGGATGGGGCGCAGTGGTCTCTTTCTGTGAAGCTGTAATGCTCCAGAAAGAGACCGCTGAACGGGATCGGGAGAGGGCCGATCCTGAGCGTAGAGGACGTCGGCGACCATACCAGCCGCCGACGGGGCCGCGGGCCGCCAGAGAGTGGGGACCTCTGGTCGCTGATTGAATGTTGCGGTAGGGGATAGGATGGCGGCCTGATTTCATTAAGACGAAATTGGGCCGCCACGTCGCGATTGAGGGGGGGAAGTGATTTTCCCCTGGGATAGGGCCTGACTAGGCATGGTGTCAATTCGGGGAGGACCTGAAATAACATGGTCCGGGTCCTCCCAGAGTAGGACACCTGAGGCCGGCCGTCGGGGTGGTTTTTAGTGGAATCACCACATACTCCTAGCTCCTAGCCCCGAGGAGCAGGAGATCCGAAGGGATTTTCCACCCCGTCAACAAAAAAAAAAAAAAAAAAAAAAAAAAAAAAAAAAAAAAAAAAAAGACCCAGTGGCTTAGCTGTGCGTGGAGTATGTGAGTTTCTTCTTTTATAAATATTAATAACAACAGGGACGAGTAACTTACTTGGTGAATAAAGTGCAACTCAGCGCCTCTGTACACAAAGCACTTAAACAATTCATTGCATTTAGCGTGAACATCTCTTACATCTCTCGTTTGATGTTTAGTATCTAGACCAGCTAGGTCAGAACCGTTGGTGCATATGGACGGTAAGAGTTGTGCCACACATAGAAGTATATTAAGTATGTCGTTGAGGAGTAAACGGGTTGTTGAGTCTGTTGTGTTTGTCTGAAAATACATAATATAACTGAAGTATTTGAATAAAAGCTGAACGTCTATTAATTTATAATAGTTATTTTTTGGCTAGTTACTTAATTATGTAATCAAATTTTTTAAGTTAATTTTAAACGTTTTTTTAATTCTTGTATCGAAATGTACTTTTTATGTAGGTCGGTCGTCCATATTAACACAGAAGAATATTTAGTAAAATTTATGAGAAACCCGTATTGTAGTTTAGAACAACATGGTACAAAAATATTGAGTAATTAGCATCACAAAGTTGTCTCAAGAAATCGAAATTTGTAGACACAATCGGCAAGCGCGAGTGTTAATGACGCACACTTCGCTACATTTCATTGAAAAATAAAGTACCTAACATAACATGCAAATACTAAAACTTCACTTAATTAAAGGTCACGTTTTAAATAAGTAAAAAATTTATAAATCTTTAGTGATATGTATCTGTGTAGTGACGGATTAAGAATACGGAATGTCACTACCCCAATTCATCCCGTGGGTGTCGTAAGAGCCGACTAAGGGCGCAAAACAACGCAGGACACCAGCACTGCAAAAAGAAGGAAAACTTGACACAAACCCTATACCAACCCGTCTGGCCAGCGTGGTATAGTAGGCCAAAACCTTCTTTCTAAGGAGAGGCCTATGTCCAGCAGTGGACTATTAAAGGCTGTTGATGTGATGATGATGTGATATATATGTAGTTTGAAAATCAACACTATTATATAGCATACTGGTAAATCCCTCAAATTTGAGCTCACATTATCACTTGGTGAGTCTGTTTTGCTTCTAGCAGATTGGGGTTTGAAACGATCGTCTGATGATGAAACCAGGTGGAAGGTTCGCGATCTAAGCGTGCTTTACAGTTTTGCTAACCCGGAATGTTATTTGTAGTTCCTTCTATACGAGGGTATTAAAATACAGCACTTCAAATTGCACGCTGATATGGAGGACAATACCTCTTGAAAAACACCTTTGTTAGTACACACAACACAGTTAGTAGGTAGTGTAAGTTTTGTGACGGGCAACAAATGATCATGGGCGTACCGAGTGGGCATCAGATCACAGCTGGCCCTCCTATTCCCCACCCTGCATAGCAAGCTCGACAGACGTGTTGAGTTTGGCCCCCACATGAAAGTTAAATAACTGGTAAAGCATAATGAGCAACAAAATGTTTGTATGATGACCTTGTGATCTCTAAAACAGCGTGACTATTATTAACTTTACCTGACAATATCTAACAGTCAGGATAGTTAATGTTTCATTCAGCATACCGGCAAATATTCTCTGCGCCATCCGTGGTGGTACTGTATCCCACAAATCTTTTCTACTACCTACAACATAATAATTTCTATAACTAGTATTAAAACTATCACACAAAAATGTACGCAATCACGTATGTGTGTACCTTTTTGCATACTTAATAATGATGTAACACTATTAAGAGAATAAAATACCAAAGTGTTTGTTTGTAAGGCAATCCCTAGAAATGTGAGCCAGATTTAAAGAATAGGCTAGTTGACTCAATTTGAAAACTTGGTTAATTATTTACTTTAATATCTATTTTATCAAAAAAAAAACCTATATTTTGAAGAAAAAGCAATATTTACATTACGTATTTTGTATTTAAGAAAAAAACCCTTGAAAACGCTGAATATTGTCATGTGGCGTCGTGATATGACGTCACAGTCTGCGAAATAAAACTGTTCCATCTGTGTCCAGTGTCAACTGTTTTCTAAAAAAAAAAGTAATAAGGAGTAACCTGCTCTGTTGTATGAAAACGTCAACAACAAGAATGACGTTTTGCGTGGCGTGACGTAACACTTTCTGATTGGTGTTCGCTGTCATGTGACTACATGCCTATTTTGTATGAATTTATTTTTTAAAAATATTAATAATCTTTAACTTTTATGAGAAATAGACTGGTTTTTTCTTATCTATGTCCCTTCATTTATAATTTGAAACTATAAAGCAAGCAATTTGTTATTAGTGGACACTAGCCTTTTCTTTTTGTATTAGGTGGAGTATTCATTGAGTTAGCTTATAGATTATGTACCATCACGGTACGACACTCAGAAGCGGACTAGTGACTAAGGTTTCAACTGCGGACAATGGCAAGTATTTTATATTTAAGCTACGTGGACGCGGAAGTGCGTAGATGGAGGGGCTTGTGGCTAAGTGGTAACCGAGTAGGTTAGCACATTGCAAAGTTAGGCAATCCTAGCCAGGTCAATCGTTGATGGGTGACCTTTTCTTAACACGTTGATGGCTTAACGTGCTCTCCGTGCCCCGGAGAGCACGTTAAGCCGTCGGTCGCGATCGATCGCGGTTGCCATACGATCGATCGTATGGCAACCGCGATCGAAGCAAAATCGATCTTAGATAATCGTTACGGGTAGTTGGTGTCTTTCTACAGAACTTCGACATCGCAGTCGCTTCGTTTAAAAAATCAATTGATTGATTAACCATATTGCAGTAGAGTTAAAACCAACCCCAACTTAGTTTGGGACACAAAGGCTAGGGGGAAAGATAAGAGCGTAGATGACTATAATCCATTACTACCATTCTCCTAGTTATAACTATTTGTGGTGTAAGGAAAGTAAGCTACTCAACCAACAACTTATGTATGAAACTAAATGAGCATAATTTAGTATGATTCTTATAATTTCAAACCGTTGGTATATACCTATACACTCAAATCTACACAACGGACTGTATATCGGCTGTTCATGGATAATCATCAAAAATATTTTTGTCTAGGTAGGTAATCAAATACAACATTTTACGGGCTTAATCTTCCTGACGATGGGAAAAATCTTTCTTGGTTCATTACTGATTTAATATTTAGACCAAAACATTTATCGAATCCCCTTTAAGACTCACCATTCATATAAAGCCACCATCCTTGCACTGATGGCGTACCAGATTCGTGTACTGTCTTAGCCTTGCCGTCTATAGGCCGCCCACCGGAATCTTGTAAGATATATAACGATAGAACTCTGTTGTGCAAATCTAATACTCGTTCGCCTACAGCTTCCGACATTGTTGTGTATCGTTTGTAGCAATTCTACAAATATTATATGAATAATTTAATATAACATCCGCTGCATATTATTGAAAATAAATATAAAGTATTTAAGTATCTTCGGCAGAAATCGGCCGGGTTGACCGGAGTGATTCCAAGGCACTGGTTTTAAGTAATTCTCATGTTAAAGGCCGACGACGCACTGTGACTCATGAGTAGCAGGTGTGTATGAGCTATCCGAGGGGATTTCCGCACGGAAAAAAAAAGGAAAAAAGGTGTGTATGAGCTGCTTGTTTGCCCCCCTGTATAAGATTATAAATAACATGCAACTCTTTAATAAATGTCTATAATTGTGTTCTGTATAATTTCTATTTATTGTGTATACCTTGATAATATAAATTAGATAGATATATTATTAAATATATTAAATAAATTGATTATATTTATATTTAAGTGAATAATTGAATGTTTGTAATTATTTCATACTCATTTATTTTGTTATGATTATTCTTTTTTTTTATAGTTTTCTATACAATTTAATAACTTTATACTTTGCTGTAACGTTTAACTTTATAATTTAATTTCTATACAACTTATTGCATTTATGAATTGTTAGTAATTGATTATTATAATTATGAAACTAATTACCCAGGGTGGAAGGAAGGAAGCCGCTGACGACTGTAACACAATTTACATTAGTACGGTCGTCAACGACGAACTCTTATATATTCAAGAATGTATTGGGTTTTATTAAATTTGTATTACCATATTTAAAATAAGAGAAATCTGTAGAACAAAGTGATTGAAGTGATGAATAAATTATATTTATTATATAACACGCTCACTTAAGTGCCACTAAAGTTTATAGTCGTCAAAATGTGTGCGTTAAGTACACAGGTGTCTACCCCTTCAGGGATGAAAAGTGTGAGAGTGCAATGTATGTCTGGTATGCTGATATAAAGTAGACTATGTGTATAAAGTATACAAACGCTCACTTAAGTGCCACTGAAGTTTATAGTCCTCAAAATGTGCGCGTTTAGTACACAGGTGTCTACCCCTTCAGGGATGAAAAGTGTGAGAGTGCAATGTATGTCTGGTATGCTGATATAAAGTAGACTATGTGCATAATTACTACACGTGAGAAAGCTTATAGTTATAACTATATAATTAATTAACCCTTGTCATTTTTCAAAAACTTAGATATCCATTATGTTACAGCCTAACTCCCGTCTGTGTTGTTTGTCAATACTAATTGAATACCTTACAGAAAACTGGTATTAACTGTTAAGCGATTCTTTTGTTGCGTTTTAAGTGAAGTGAATGAGGCTACAGTTCAACCTTAACCCCAACCCCCATCCCAATTCTGGGGGAAGTAGGCACTCAAAGGGCTTCAGTAATAGGAATAGCAATAGGAATATGACCCCGTGGGGACTTTACAACCATACATGAAACGGTCACAATGGATACCCAGACTCAGACAAGAATTTGTGGATCACACAAAGTGATATCCCATGTGGTGATCGAACCCACAACGTTTAACGCAGTTGAAAGTGGCGAGGTGACCGCTTAAACCACTCTGCTATCTGTACAGTCTCTTGAGTTTCATATATCCATACGCGTCGGTAGTCACTTACCATCAGGTGACCCGTCTACTCTCTGGCCTCCTATATCAAAAAGGGTCCTTATATTACCTGAAGTAAAGAATATCTTTCGGAGTTGCCGCTATCCTCAATATGCGTCACATAACAGTACAGACTGTTCTTCAATAAGGCGGCTGCTCCTAGAGTAGCGGTCAACACTGGCAAATCTGCGTGGTCAAGAGCTTCTTGCGCTAGCATGTGAAGATGTTCTGAAATTTTAAGGTTCCCACATAAACGATTCTCGTGAGAAGAATATATCCTGACCTAAGTCCCTTTAATACTGGTTGAATTGGCAGCCCCAACATTACAATTATATGCACAAGTAAAAACATTTTATGCACATAATACAATGTATTATAAGTACAGATTACTAGTTAATAATAAATAAGAACTTTAATTTTGCCGCTTCGCAATCATTTTAGGTATCTCAGTAACACTATCGATATGCGAACCCCAAATGTCAACCTATCCTGCGCATGGTGCTCCCTGCTATAGAATTGACAAGGCAGTGGCGACCAAGGTGTGGTGGGATAACCACTCACCTGGTGCAGAAGGCAAAAGGAAACCACTGCGGCTATATTCGCTTGAAAGTAGCATGTGAGCACAAATAAATAGGATGAACATAGTAACAAATAAAAAACAATATTGTCGACCTTCTTCTTTTTTGTCTTGAGTATAGCTCGATAGGTTAATTCTTCATTTTTATAGCATAAAATTATTAAGCTCTAATAAGCGTATCCTAAATAATACATTTACAGGTAGACACAGCACGGACAAACAAAATTGCCTTTCCCTTATCTTCCTTGCTTTCCCTAATCTTATTCAGTATGTAGTATTGGAAAGGGATTTGGCTGGATTCTTTTAAGGACAACAGCTTGCCTGACCGAAACTCTCTTTGAAAATATAATCGTTCTCAGAAGATCCAGCGCAGGCCAATAGCGCAGCGCAGAAGATTTTTTTAGACACTCGAAATTAAACTTTACAACTAAGTATTAGTATAAAGTACATACACATAGCCCGAGGCTCGCGTGTATCCATTTTATTTCATGTGCAAAAATGTATGCACTTTATTGGAATAGTTTTAAAGTTTATTTTCGTCTGCGCTGGCCTTAAGAGAGGATAAGGAATAGAGAGCGCAAGTCCGGATGGAGAAAGGGGATTGGGATTGCAGGGCTTTTAAGATCTTCAGGTTTTGGGTTCGATACCCACCCCGATGTGATCAGCACGATCATTTGTTCTATTTGGGCGTCATTTATTTTTATATAATATGTAATGCTTAGCAATATGTAAATATGTTTATCAGCGGTTTGATTACCATAGCACAGGTTCTACCTAATTTAGAATAAGACGGCCATTAGTGCCTAGTTTTTAATTTTAAAAAAAGTGTCCGAAGAGTCTGGAATGCCGTGTGTGTCTTAAGATTGGAAAGGTCATCAAAGTCAATTATAATAATTGGCATTTAAAATATGTGATCTAAAATATTTTTAACCTTCGTACACAATCAATAATATAAATAAGTATGCCAGTGAGTGCTAAATGCTATAGCATTTTCTTCAACGAAACGCCTGATTTTTTTTATATAACTATTGCTATTTACTTTAATTAGGCGTTTTACTTATTTACATTACTTACCTCTCAAAGAGTCACTAGATTTTATTGCAAGCTGAACAAATTTATCAGGATCTGAAGTTTTAGCTACACCAGTATCACTTTTTTCATCTTCATTGGTGTGGACAAACATTCCAGAACCATGTCTGTAAATTTTTAGCTTTTTTAACAAGACCTAAGTAATAGGCCTATACTAAATGTTGAAAAAGTAAAAATAGTTTTATAAGGTGGCAACATCCATCAACTCTGAGCTGTATGCAACACCAATGGTAGTAATAATATACCCTTTACTTTAATATACCCACACCAGTGGTGGTAACAATTTACTTTCGGTTCTGTAGCATACCAATAGTGCTGACTTTCGTTTAGACTGTGCGCAATTTCAATAGTGGCAACAATAACAAGCTCAAGTTAGACAGCTCTGCTTTGGTAGGAATCTGTATTACCATACCTAATAATTATTTTCTATTTTTTTTCAATTTTCTGTTTCTATTCTACAAGATAAACTAGCCAATAAACTCCCAGGCTTTAAAATATTAATTAAAGAATATTTTTGTACTACATTAAGTAATAATCTATTATAATTATCAATTATTTACTTGAATGCAATAGAAAACTCTTCTTCAAGCCATAACACAATTTTCACAGCTGCAAAGGATGCATTTCTTGGAAAATCCAATCTTCCACCTACTACACCCTTACATACTGTTTCTGATAACACTGTTTGGTTTTTCTGAAACATATCAATTGGTAAGCATTCACCAAAAATATACTACACCAATTCCATTTCACAGATATTAAAATTCCAGAGACACGGAGTGTCTACTTTTATCATACCTCAAAAAAGATTTTATCTGTTAAAGACTTATGGATTTAGAAATATTAAATGTACCTGGTAGTACTCCAGATCTCTTTGCAACAAAATCGGAATTCGGTCCATAATATTTCCATCTTCAATGACCTCCATGTTTATAATAAAAAAGAAACAAAACTTTAACACAAAACCTTTTTTACTAAACCAAATAACAAGAAATAATATTCAAACTAAACTATGTGTGCAATTACTAAATTCTACTTTATTTTTGACTATTTTAGAAATTTCATTTTGTAACAGTTGATGCAAAGACACTCCGTCATGTTTATAGAGCCAGTATCCACCGTCTTTAAGGATCAGATCATAGCGTTTAGGCCCTGAGACCGGTGAGCTGAGCCAGATTTGCTTGTTGGGAGTTTGTCTATTTATTACATAGGTTCCATAATTTCCTCCAAAGGCAACTGTAAGAACACCATCCTGAAAAAAGCAGACATAAATTTTTATTATCTGTGTATTAAAAGCTTTTATTTTCTTAGTATTTTGTGTTCTAAAACCTAGAATTACATAAGCCTAGCTTTTTTAATATTTACTATCATATAATAATAATTTTGGATTTTAAAGTATGTTTAAGTATGGGTAATGGAAGAAAAAATACTATATTTACTATAAGAATAGGTTATCATGATTTACAGAACCTTATTCAAGTTAAAACATTCTTATTTTCTGTTTAGAGTAGTTAGATTTTTTATTCAAACATCTCTAAGTAAACGGTGAAAACCAAGAAACGCACTTGATTTATTTTAAATGGTCTACCTATATTTCAACACTTGTACATTAAAAAAAAAAGTTTATGCACTTTTGTACATCGGTGGACTTAATGACCAAGGCTTCTCTTCCAGTCAACCTTTGGGTGGTGTAGAAATCTTGTAAGGTAGCTGCACACATACACAAACACATAATATTAAGTGTTCAATGAAAACATATACGGTGCACTACAAACATATACACACATACAATACAACACATCATAATACACTTAGATATGGCTGCCTCAGTGGTGCAGTGGTATATATGCGACTGCTGTTCTTAGGTCTCGGGTTTGATTCCTAGGTCAGACCGATTGTTTGGATGCTCTGCAAATATTTGTTTTGGAGTTTGGGTGTTTTCTATCCTAATATGTATGTGTTTACAAGAACAAGTGTGTACAAGAAAAGTATATAAGTATTCTGTCAGTCAATCTAGCTTTCATAGTACAAGCTCTGCTTAGTTTGAAACCAGATGGTTATTTTATTATGGTTATAGAATATGATTTATTAATTTATAGTTATTATCAAAAAATAATTTGATTTATTGTTTTAATGTTTCCTTTAGGATTATGTTGAATTAGATCAATATTAGCTGAAACTAAACAAAAAAAAAAAAGAAAAAAAAAAAAAGATGGTGTTGTGTGTTAGACGTCTGAAAATTTTATATATTATAAAACATTATTATATACATACACACATACATACAAGTATATTTATATAAAATTTTTATTAAGACATTCATACTATTCAACTAAAGAATCAAAACAATGTTTTCACATTTTTTTCAAGATTTTTTCCACATGTTATGTAACCCACAAATGTTGGCATGTGAGATGTGTAACAATGTTTTTTGGGACCTTTATATTTTCTAGACCAGAAGACACAAAATCAGAGCAGTACTACAGAACCTTAGTTGACACTGCAAACTGAACAAACTTAATATTTAACTAAAGTCGGGGAACACACCACACAGATACCGTTGAGAGGCAGAAGGAAATGTAAAATGGAAATGTTTTAAAATTATTTTCATTACATTCTAATGGTTTGTTAATGCAGTGCCAAAGTATTAACCTGGGATTGTACATTATGCAATCACCCATGATCTGTAAGTGCCTTAAAGCCTTAAAAGGTGCTTTAAAGCCAGTGTGCCATAAAAAAGTCAGAAATGGTTAAAGAGGAAAAACAACTTAAAGCCATTAATAAAAAATATTATTTGAATTTCAAACTGCAACCTGCAACAACTTGACAGTGTAACCTATGAAGATGTCTCATAACTTATAATTTATATTGCATAGATTAGAAAATAATTTAACATTGTAGTTGGATCTTAAATACTTAAATTATTTGTTACGACATTTTGATCATACTTACAGTATATGTAATATCAGCCCCCTTTAAATTTGGATCAGATTCTACAATTTCTTCAAAGTAATCACAAAGAGATTCAAGCGTTTCGCTACAGATTTCCTCAAAAACAGCGGGCTCGATGTCACAAACTTGAGTACTAGATGAACTTAAAGCAAATCGTCGCTCAATTATATTTCTGCTAGTGTTTCTTGAAGATACGTAGGAGTAACGGCGTAAAGCTACTTGGCTTATAATATCGATTTGTCTCCGTGTCAGCCATCGGCTGGTACGGATAAAATTCTTTATCATTTTCTGAACGCGGCTGACTACTACTCCCAGATTTTGTAGGTTGTTGTGTTTTTAGTTTTTACTGTACTGAAATTTGACAACCAGTGTCATCAATGACATTTGTCATAATTTAAGTCAGTTCAGTTTACCAAGATTGTTTTAAAATACTTTGTGTTTAAATATTTATATCATAGTATGAGATTCTGCATTAACTTGGTATATAGAAAATAAGAAAAAACATATAAAAGTATAATAAGTGTTGAGTTACAGCTATTATAATTAGATAGTGTTTAATGTAGTGGCTGACTTATAACATTACTACATTCCTAACAATGGTAGTTTTTAGACACCTATCTCATCGTATTTAATCAATATTCCCCATTAGTTTATAATTAATTATAATAGCAGCAGTAACAAAATTTGACTGTATGTATACATTTATTTTATTATTTAATGGAACGTAGGTAAAAAATGATTAGGTATTTACTTTATTTAATATATAATAGTAGTATTTAACTAAAAAATTACTAAGATAGACCTAAGAATTTTTTATTGATTTTAGTCTAAGTTGAACATATAAAAAATAATCACTTCAACATGTTTTTTTAACTTCTTATTTACAAATCTATTAGATTTTCAAAACGGGCAACATTGAAAAAGTCATGATTCAGTATTGTGTTTTTATTTTTAGAGCCTTATTTAATTTTCATTGCTTTTTTTTTAATTTATGGAAATAATTTAAAAGGATCCATATTTAGTGGTGAACACCTGTAATATACTATCATATGAAATACTTTCAACTTTGTTAATCCAGCTCTTCATTTTTATCAGCAGTTTCTTCTACTTGTTTTTCTTCTTGTGGTAACATGTAGGCATTTTGTGGAGGCAACATCCAAAGCTTCGTTTGATATTCAGGCGATAAAATCGAGATGGATTCTTCTGGTACTCTAGGTATGGGTAGTAAAGAGTTATACTGACTCCAGTGAGGGCTTATAAAGAAAACATGTCGATTTCTTCGTGGTTGGAGGGGCCTAAAGTTTCGTAAGAGGGGTTCATCCCAAGCATCCCATATTTTGCGGAAGGCCATCATCTGCAAGATCATTTTAAATATTATTTAAATTTACCGCACACCAGATCATAAGTTCACTAAAATTGCAGTAACCACACTAAAGAAGGAGCAATTTTATTCGTAATTTGATGTCGTAAAAACATATTTTGGTGCGCGTACATTGCAAATAGAGTAATATACTATGGCATTAAATATCGTAAAAATACCTACAAAAAAGTCTGCAATTGAATATGTTTATCTCCTGGATAACCAACAGTAACCATTTTTATCGTTTATATATTACAAAAAAAAATGGGTTCTATACGAAACTCTTTTAAAGAATACAGTAGTATTCCTTATCCAACTAAATACGTTAGATACATTATTGTGCATTTAATTTAGATTAAAATTGCCCTATTGCAAATCCTTAAAATGAATATCTTAGAAGTTATCAGAGATTTAAAATGCCAGGGCAGAGCGGCCTGAGGGTGACAGGTGAGGCCATCTGTCACTCTAGCAGAAGCAGGCCGGGGTGGGTAATGCAGGAAGCAGGAAGGGAACATCCGGGTTCCCACACAGGAGGGGTCATCTATAAGCCGTAAATGGCCTGAGGTACGTCGGGGTACTAGGGCTTTCATTTCTAGGGTACACCTGGTTCCCCGGCTACTGGTACCTGGAGACGGCGTGCGGTTTTTGGTCGGTTCGAGTCCGACATAATCACCCACTGGTGGGTGGTTTCCGAGGGGAGTTCCGCACAGGAAAAAAAAAAGGGCAGAGCGGCCGTTGGGTCATACGTCCGTCCCTTGCGGTGGCTGCGGCCGGTGGGCAATATTATTGATTAATGATTACTCCACATTGACATCACACTAGTACCTACACTGCACCCGTGCGAAGCCGTAGCGGGTCACTGGTACTTTATAAAACTGTAAAGATTTCAAACCGTTTCTCCGTCTTCTATTAATTAGAATTTAAAAAACGTCCCCCATTTTTGTTTCGCGTTATAATAGTACCATATGAAATGTAACATCCTACATCTTACCTACCGTCTGACTGTTAACTAACAGCGCACTTTCTCATTTCTCAAATCAAATACCACGCGCTTCCCAAGCTTCCTGTAACACGCTTCCATCCCTAGTAACGCACACACTTCCAAATATTGCAGCAAAGCAAGAGTACACACGGGAAAAAATTTAATAACCGGTAAAATTACGGTATTACGTACCTGTTCAAACGATGCAAACAAGTTTGTTCGGGGAACTAACCATCTTAACACAAATGTTTCACCTTTACTGGTATCTAGTCTGCCCCAATAAAGAAAATAGTCTTCGTAAAACATCGGCAACAAGTGTGACATAGGATAAGGACCAATACGGGTGTTTGTGTGCGGCTCCCTAATTCTCGGAAATCCTTCAAGAACCCAGCTTAACCTTGCATCACTGTTAACACCATACTGGAAGCATACGTATTTATAAAATCACGCAGGTCACTAGAAACTAATATAATACTACATTATTACTTAGTAATATTTAAACGAAGGTTTCTCGAGAAGAGACATGATACCAACGTCCATTACAGAATAAAAGTCTATCGTGCCCGCTATTGCTGTGCAATCACTTTAATATGCTGTTAAATTTTTGTCCCGAGGTTTTAATTTTTTTAATATTTTAAAGCTAAACATACCTTATAACTTCAGCTCAACTCTTTGTGGTTTATGTTTAGCTTTACTGCCGTCATTGGGTTTGGGATGATTTTGTTTATAAAAAGCAATGACCAGCGGATTGGAAAAGGTGGTACTGTTCATAATAAAAGTAAATATGGTTTGCAATCTGCAAACGAACGATGCATGTACTCTTTGGAACGTCTATAAACTCATAAGAAAGGTCACTATTAATCAGGACTTTATGCTTGTGAGCATTCTTAACTTCAGTTAAGTTAAGTGTAAGTAATCAGTGTATGGATACCTATGATGACATGTGGTTTTATCCAGAGAAATTGAAACTAATATCGGACTTAACGGAGAATGCTTTTGAAACAATTATAATTTGTAAATTTTTGCGTGAAAAATAAGTTATTTGCAATTCACACATGTAAACGAATAATAATATACTATGCGAATAACGTATACATGCAAATCTGACCAGATATTTCGTTTGCCGTGTACTTACATTTTGTTTTTCGTGGTAAATATTTCTAAGGCATAAGCCTACTATACATAACATTTAAGACATACTTCCACCAGTCCCTTTTGAGTAGTTACGTTACCTTCCCAATAATAAGCAATAATAAGTACCTTTATTAGGTAGCAAATCATGACTACTCCGTCAGGATGCTTAAAAGCCTCTTCTTGAGTCAAATATTCTGAACGGAAGAATGTGACCTGTAAGATTTTTAGTCATTTTAGGAATATTTCTGAAGTAGTCCTACATCCTTAAAATTTATTATAAACGTAGAAATTTTTTATCAAGTACAATGTGCCAAAGCGAAGCATGACAAGGTACAGCTAGTCAACAATATAAAGGGTTTTTTTTTAATAAAGAATACATCGTAGGTGTGAAAGAAATCAGAAGAATCGTGTTGATCCTTTTGATTTCTTCGCTTCAATTTTTTTTAAAGACTTATTGAAAGAAACCAATCTTTTCATAAAATGTAAGGAAGACATAAATCTTATGTTTTTAATGTTAAATAATACTCATTTTAAAACAATTCTGTCAGAAATTTTAATGTCAGAAACCAATTTAAAGTTCGCTTTGATAGACCTTATCTTATAATCTGACAGCACTTTTCAAACCTAATTCAATTTTAATACGAAACAAGACCGAATCAAGCATTTTGATGCTCAAATACAAAATCTATTGAAATATATTTTTGACCTGCATGAAGAAAAATTGTATTTATGTAGGTACCTACAAAAATATCCCTGTGAATGGAACAGAGAGAAAACGTATAAATTTATTACAATATGTAGTAATAATAATTGTGAATCCTCATCAGTGAATACGAGTATGACGTTCTTTCCGTTTTTGAAATGAAATAAAATTATTACGCGACAAAAAGTAGTAATTGTTCGACTCGAATTATTAATTCGATTTCCTTATGTCTCGATTCATCTCGGGTGGGTTCTTCTTAACAAGTTATCCGTAATGAACTTACATTTATCCAACGTTTATTCAGAACACACTTGATGATATTACTTTAAAAAAAAAGTGCAACCGACTTCAGTGCCGCTGAATAAACAAATATTGTAATAAACTCTTTTCTTTTTCTTTCAATCTTTCATCACCCTTGAGTAGGATCAAATCAATTTTTATTTCTTTATTAAAACCAGTTCATTAATTCAATGCACCTGTAACTCTTGAGTTGGAAGCGTCCATGGACGGCGGTAGTCATTTTTCATCAGGCGACCTGTCTGTTCGTTGGGTCTCTATATTATAAAACGTTGGCGTAGATATCACAATATCTACACATAAAGAATATTCAGTAGAATTGGGAGGGTCCTTTTTTTTTATGTCGGCCTTCTTGAGGTCGGGAACACACTTTGTAATGATGTGTGCCGTCCTTTATCATACCAACAAGAATTTAGTTCTAACTCAGTAGACAAATTAAAAAAAAATAGCCCGAATAATAATTAGGATCGACATTTATTCAGACCATGTTCATAAATTAAGTTTCGCACTAAAGATATTCAAAGAAATAATATTTTAAATAAAAAAATATGAGAGTAAGCCTTCAGTAGTCCCATATTATTATGGTGAGTAACATCTGTCATCTTGATCAAATCAAATAGCGTTTGCTTCTCTGGCCCAAATCACTCCCACAGATTGGGGCAAATGAAAAGAATATGTTAAACCTCAGATTATTCAATTTGGCATGTGTACCCGACTCCAAGCATGGCGTATGGTTTAAGCGGTCGCGACGCCGCTTCCTACTGCGCTGAGTTCGGTTCTTACACGGGACAATACTTTGTGTGATCTACAAGTTATTGTCTGGGTGAGCATTATGTCTGTTTCATTAATATTTGCAAAGGCCCCCTGCGTCGCAGGATATATTCCGAGGGAGGAAGTTGTCTTTTTGAATTGAAGAATGAATAAAGAAGAAGATTTCGTAATATAATGCTAAATGTGACATACAAATTAAGTTTTTTAGTACATAAATTTGACAAATAATACGTTTATATTAGAGACCGTACATAATAAAATACATAACTACTTCATAGCACGCACTCCATAAGCAATTCTATAGCAGAGCACGCATAATTATAAACTGCTGTTAGAATTATCTCGGAGGGTAACAGTTTCTCCTCATCGTGATGAGACTAGAAATTCAATAGGGAATATGCACGTGACACCAAAATGGACAAAATATTTTTATTTGTAATTTTTATTGCTAAAAAAAGATACCCATACAATTATTTTTGAAATTTATTATAATTTAATAGTGAAATTTAATCATCAAAAATTGGCTTTTTTAAGATTCCCTCGCAAATTTCTAAAACGCAACGCTATTGGTTGAATAAAACGTGACGTCAACCTACACTGTCAAGAGTGTCAACAAGTTGTGTGTATTTGTAATATTTGGTTTCTGGTGATTATTTGTTTCATTTTAAGTTAATAACTAATACGTTTTCAGTGTTAAATTATTAAATTCCCGTGTAGAAAGACTCAACACAATGACTGAATATACTTTGTCAGGTGCAGTTTTGATATTATTTGGGCACAAAGGAACGGCACAATATTTATAATAAGTTTTTATTGGCTTTTCCATGGTAATAAGTTAATTTTTATCACTCACTTTTTTTAACTTTCACAAACTTTGTGAACTTCACTCCGTTGTTGACATCGAATTCGTCTGAAAGTGTAATCTGACGTCACAAAAAAGCGCGCAAAAATGGACGTGTTCAAATTGCCCCAAAATAATAGTGATTTTAATAAAAATTTTTTTGCTTGACGGTTTATATTTCGGATGTGTTATACTTATTATTGGTAATGTAATAACTAGTAGAATCGTTTAAAAAAATAAAAAAAATACATGCATATTCCCTATTAACAATAAAATGATTAAAATTGTTTATAAATTAACAACTGGAATATTTATATACCTACTTCATTTCCCAATGTGTTTGTTCACATCATCATCACATCAACAGCCTTTAATAGTAAACTCTTGGACATAGGCCTCTCCTTAGAAAGGAGGTTTTAGCCTACTATACCACGCTGGCCAGACGAGTCGGTATAGGGTTTATGTCAAGTTTTACATCTTTTTGCAGTGCTGGTCTGCTGCGTTGTTTAGCGTCCTTAGTCGGCTCTTACAACACCCACGGGTTGAATTGGGGTGGTGACACTGAGTATTCTTAATAAGGAAGTCTAAAAATAGTGTTACTGGATGAAAAGTTCAGAAGTAATAGGATATCTTGGTATGGACATGTTATGCGGAGGAATAAGGAACATGTGGCGAAGAATGTGTAAGGTATGGGAGTTGAAAGGTACAAGAGAAGAGGAAGAAAAAAGAGAAGGTGGATGGACTGTGTAAGTGAGGATATGGCTAGGAAGGGAGTAAACAGTGAGATGACGAATGATAGAGAAACATCTTAATTACTACGCCGACCCCAAATAAAATTGGGACAAGGGTAGGCAGATGATGATGATGATGATGATGTATATACTCCTATATAAATTATAATATCGTTATTGAAAATATGGAAATAGTTGAAATCACTAACTTGCATTTCAGCAGGGTGTCTTCTTTTATCAACCGTGTGATCGCTGCCTTCCATCATGTCAGCTCCCCAATGAAAATGTATTTGAGACAGAATATGCTTTTCTAGAAATGGTCCACCTTCTAGATAGGGTCGTTCTGTTCTCCATTTTGCACCGATGACTACTGGTAAATAAACCATCTAATAACTTTCAACGATCATTTTTTTATATTTTACCTGTATATGGTGTAAGAGGCATCGTAACGAATACTGAAATAGTGTTTCCAGACCAGCATTCTGAGTCGAAAGGAAATTATAAATGAAATTATAAAACAATTTATCAACTACACAAACCCAGTAAAAATACATAAAATCAATGATATAAGTAAAAAAAAAATGTGTTCGGCAAAATTTCGGCGATTTTAATAAAAAATTTCAAAGTCCAGTCTTAAAAATGGTTAGATTTGGGATATCATCACATAGTAAAGTATTTTCAGTAAGTATTTTTTGTAATATATATTTAAATGGTATATCCTGACTGCTAAGCCAAAGTTCGTGGGTTCGAATCCCACCCAGGACGAGCATTGTGTGATGGCCGTGTGTGAGATTATAAATATATTACCTACTTACATATTTCTCGGAAAAAAATATATTTAGATAATATTTTAGATAAATTTATATTTAGATAATATTTTTAGATAAATTTATATTTAGATAATATTTTAAAGTTTATTTTATTAAGGTATCATGTCCGAAAAAATGCAAGTTTGCAAATAAAAAAAACTTTGATTTTGATTCCGGCTTGTTGTGTCATGCCAAAGTCACTTAAAAGTTATAGAACTGTATCGACGGTATCGAGCACTAAGGATTTTTTCGGCAATTATTATAGCTAAAAATGAACACTCGTCTAATTCGCTCTTAGGACTACAGTTCAACATGTTTCAACATGTTTAAAAGTACGGGAATTATCCCAAAGGGGGTGGAAGTTTGTGTGGATAAATCAATAACTGATGAACCAATTTAAATGAAATTTGGTATGGACATACTTTGATTCTTGAGGAAAGACATAGGCTTTTTACTGCGATAACTGACATACACGCAGGCGGAGCCACGGGCAAAAGCAAAACACGACCAAACACTCAATAGTGAACGTTCTTTATATTTTAAGTATTCCAAGTCGGAATTGAATCCTGTATGGAAAATTAGGCACTGGTGATGTTGTTCTATATGTAATGAATATAATTAAATCATCAAATCAAAAATCTGTTCTATTGTAGTGTCCATCTTGTTTGGACAGATTAAACGGTACGATGCACATAAGTCAGATTATGTAAATTATTACATCTTCAGCTTAGTTAACTTGATTGTCAGCGTATTATCGTGTAGCGTAGTAACTCATACGTGTTTGAACTCATTATATTTACTTTAACCCCTGCTATTGACTTATATGGTATCCAGGATGTTATCTCTGTCGTGTTTGTACTCATTGGATATTTTCTAGGTTTATAGATGCTAAAGACTTAGTTAAAGATTTCCAATTAAATATAAAAGAGACCAAAATGGTTACATAGAAAAGGCTGAACTGACTTTCAATAGACAAATATTTTTTTAGATATATGTTAAAAAATACTTCAATTTTTTCCAATTCATAATTTTTTACTGTTCAATAATTTGATATTATCATCTATTGTTTGTATGATTTGCAAATATTTGTATCGGAGTTTGGGTGTTTTCAATGTATATTATGTAGGTATGTATTGACGAAAAAAAAGTATAAAAGTATTCTATCAGTCAATCTAGCTTTCACAGTACAAGTTCTGTTTAGTTTGAAACAAGATGGAGTTGTGTGTCAGATGTCCGAAATTATTATTATTATTGTTGCGCCATAGGATTCTACTCAATCCTATTCTTACTGACTTCTTAGTCGGTAGAAATAGGTATGACAGAAGAAACGAATGGATGTGTTTGTACCAATCTCTAGATTGGGAGAAACACATCCAACTCGAGGACTCGAGCTTCTGTCTGGGCGAGGCGCACTCTAACACCTACAGCCCCGAAACCGTGTGCAAGACTGTCCCGAGCCTTTTTAAAGAATGTCGCGTAGGCCAGCCCGCCGTTAGCCGCCTCCGGTGAATTGGGGAATTCCACTCTATCCTTTGCCGCCGATTTAGGCCCCGCTCTCGGTGCAGCCGGCTTGGCTGCTGTCTTGGCCGCCTGTTTTGCCCTCGGAGCAGAAGCAGAAATAGCCGCCGCCTCCACTCCCGCATAGGGCACGAGATCACCCGCAACGGGAAATGGAGTCGGTGCTGATGCGACTTGGTGCCTATCTGCTGCGAGCGGCGGCCGAACAACAGGGGTTGGTGGCAGCCTCGCCTTCAGGCCGGCGAGACGCCGGTTCAGCATACGCCACACTGCGTCAGTAATTTGTCGCAGTTGGGCATCAGGGATGTTATTGACACTGGGAGTAGGGGCAAACTGCGACGGAACCGGCCCCTCTCGCTTAAGGCGATCCGCCTGAAATTGCCCGGTCTTTAGGCGCCTGGAGACGAGCCACGTCTTCAATAAGGGTCTCAAAGACCCCAGCAACAGCGGTAAATAAGTTCTTAAGGGCCCTCACAAAAGAACCCTTAATGTTACCTAACTTGGTGGCCACCTTATGGATGATAGCCACTGCCGCTTTTACTTTCTCCTTCATGAACGGGGGTGTTTGGAGGACAGAACCCTCTACCACTAGCTCCTTAATTTCGACAGGTGATCTGCAATCTCCTCTTCTGCTACGATTTCACCGTCCGCCTTGACTCATCTATAGGCTGAGCCTGATGGCGAGACGAGACGGGCGTTCGTGACCTCCCTCTACGGCTGCTTGCAACTTTGGGAGGCATAATCTTTTGGGACGTGACGCTCTCCTCATCCCTGGAGCATCCGTGTTTCCGGTTGTCACATGGCTCTATTTCCATAATCTCCAGTACGTCTGTCCTCGTACTGGAGTTACCGTCCGACGAAAAGGTGGATATGGAACGCAGACGTTCCGATGTTTTTCGTGTTGCGATAGGCGACTCGAGCAACCCTTCCTCTTCATTGGACGGGAGTCGTCCGCCATTGCACTTTTCTCCTTCCTATTCTTCTTCTCCTTCATTCATTCGTTCTTTGTTTCTTAATTAATTTTACTAGATTCTAATCCCACGAGTGAGGGAGAAATAAAGGTCGACCCCGGCACAGATCCCCAATACCCGGACAAGCGTTTTTTTTTATGGAATAGGGGGCAAACGAGCAGATGGGTCAACTGATGGAAAGCGATTACCGCCGCCCATGAACGCCTGCAACTCAGGAGTCATGAGCGCGTTGCCAGCCTTTAAGGAAGGAGTACGCTCTTTTCTTGAAGTTTTGATCGTATCGGTCCGGAAATACCGTAGTCGATAACTTGTTCCACAGATTGGTAGTGCGAGGCAAAAAATGCCTTGAAAAGCCTACAGTGGCGGAGCGCCAACTATCCAAGTGGTGGGGATGAAAATTTTGCCGTGTGGAACGATGAAGGAAGGTTGTGGCCGGTATTAATTCGAACAATTCCTCGGAGTACTCTCCATGATATATACGATAGAGAATGCACACTCCTGCCGGGATTACTATGTGCAAACGGCGGCAAGGAGGCACAGTCCCCAATCACAACAACCTGAAGCAGCAACCAACAACCCCCTCGGTGGCAGAGTAAGTGCACACCGAACCCGTCGCCGTTCCTCGACTTTGGACAGTGAAGAAACTATCGGTGACCAAAGAAGGGCCCCACCGAGTGGCCTTCTTAGACCTAACCTTTCGTATGATGGTTATTTAACATTACACTGCAACCTTTTAAGAGTGGGTCCCTGAGTGGGTCCAACTTGTACAAAGCTGCGGGAAATATATATATATATATGTTGGCATAATTGCTTAATTTCGAGAATTTAATGATGCCTTCACTATTCAGTTACATTAAACTCTTAGGAAATGCTCACCTGTGAATCCAGTATTTGTCATCTTTACTTTATGGGGATAAACGTCAAAGTTGTACCATTTTAATTCAGGGCAAATATAACGTAAAGACCCTGTAATGGATATATCTATAGGAGTTGGAAGATGGCCTTCATAAGTGCTCCAAAAATGTATCCATTCTAATGATCCAAACTTCGGCGCTTCTTCTAATTCTTCCTCGGTTGGCACGCAATTCTGGTCTGCTGATTTCACTAAAATTATATTATAGTTATATTTATGAATATGCTACACAATGATGTATAGACTCAGCGGAAGCACAGCTTGTTCGATAAATATTTTTATGTTGCCTACATACATTGAGCGAGAATCGAGCGCAGAACTCCCAACGCGGTAGACCTATGAACTACCCCACTGATAAGTCTTGCACTTTACGTATTATTGACTTATTATTATAAGTTACGTGAGAATCATAGGTTAATAATTTATTAGTAAAATTTTAATGGAAAGCTAATATCGCGTATATCGAAACAATATCAACAACTTTTTGAACAAAAGCAAACAACAGTTACCACGAAAACAGAAATTAACTGTAGAAACTTGTTTACAGTCATAATGAGTTCTACAAAATGTGTGTACACACCTGGCTTCATATTTAACACTTAAAAATATGAACTTGTAAAATTTGACGACATTCCGCTAATTTAGGATATCATTATTAAAGAAAATATAGAAATAATGAAGACATTTTACTGAAATATTTATATGTTACGTTGACTGCATGAGTGCATTTTGACGTTGATATCTAATTGGCATATGAAGATGTCATAATATAGATGGCATAGCATGTCGTGAACGTCAATTGCTTAGCATAGGCAAAGACAAAATATTAAAATAAAAACTTATATGACTGGTATTATAATGCCGATTGGTTATTAGGTTGGGATAAATGGAATCAATAAAAAATTTACGTGATCCGTTTTGGATCATGTGAGTGTTCTGGATATGCTTTATGCTTTTCGTTTATTTACAGGGACTCTTTTACTAACCAACTCTGTACGTTGTTGTTTTTCTGATGCGACAGGTCGGGTTGCCCTTTAATAAAGCACCACAGTTGGTCTGAAACTAGTTGAGTTTCTCCATATAATATCGAGGTGAGTAAAACTACATCTCCAGACAAAGTGATCGTTCCTCGCGGACCGTGGCCAAACGTGTTGGGCGTGTTGTATATAAACTTTTCGAGGTGAGTTTTTTTCATTATCTTTCTTCTAGTTCAGTATGTCTTCGTTAGATGGTATAAAAATATATTTTTAGTTATATATAGATGTATAATTCGATTTTATCTAACTCATTGTAAGTTTCATTATTGGTCCGCGTGGTGACGGATTAAGAATACCGAGTGTCAACACCCCTAATGTGTTGTGTTGTAAGAGCCGACTAAGGGACAAAACTCCGCAGAACCACAGCACTGCAGACTGCAAACTTGACACGAACCCTATACCAACCCAAGTGGTATAGTAGGCCAAAACCTCATTTCTAAGGAGAGGCTTATGTCCAGCAGTGGACTGTTGATGTGATTGTAAGTTTCATAAAAAAAAAAACTCCATATCGCATATTATTCAACATTTACGTTTAGCTATTATAATGACAACATGTATTTTAATGGTAACACACACTTTGTTACTATTGTACGGCAAATATGGGTGAACCCAAATATAGTTAGTTAAATTACGCTTGTCATATTCATGTTTCACGATACGAAATTTACATTCAAAAACAAATGTATGAAATAGTTGCGTAAATTAATGACGTTTATTTCTTTCCGTTGTATGTATCCATCATTATAATTGTCGCCAGTAATTGCATCAAACATTTTGGGTGTTTTATGTACAATTTTAATAGTTATGCGTACGTAACTCCCATTGTTCGTTGGATCCCGCAATTTTAAGATGCATAATATAACATGTGTAATGTTTGTGGTAGTTTTCCTATTATAAAAAAAAACAAAGTAAGTTCAAGTTCATTATGTTTGGCAGTTTCGAGATGATGTCCACAATTGACTGGACTTGAGTCACTCTACCTGGCACACACATTCCTTACACATATGTATAGAATAGAATACCAGTTTATTGATTTCAGAAAGATTTCAGCAAAAGGTCTAAGCGTCAGCTTATGTTTGGACTTCACATGGATTACCAAGCGCTGGTTTTCAGCTTAAACCCTTGACTCCCATTTACAAAAAAAAAATACAGAACTTATTCATAAAACATTTAAATAATTTTTTCGTGATCATACCAAAGGTGTTAAAAAATGGGTATTTTTTAAAATAATAAGTATGAGCAGTGGGGAAGGGTAATATTCAAGAGTAATATTCAATATCGTATATATATAGTGGACATTTGCTTGTGATTATCTTATGAGTGATATATAACAGATGTTGTTGTCGTCGCGATTGCATATTCAGTTATCTCTTTTCGTTTCATCATCATCATCATCATCATCAACAGCCTTTAATAGTCCACTGCTGGACATAAGCCTCTCCTCTCCTCTTTTCGTTTATAATAAGGGAAATGTGCGACCATTTAGGAACTTTGTAACAAAAGCCTATACAGGCGTTTTGGACACGTTGTTTTTTGGTATTTTTAAGAAGCCGGAGTCCATATTCGACATCGCAATAGTTGAAAGATGAGAGAACCAACAGATCTGACAGTAACTTCCTTACATCCCTACGTGCTCAGAGAGAAGATCTCGAATACCATATAAGACCGTAGCTATGTTCTGAAAACCGTAGCTCTTCGTCCATTAAGAGCCCCGAATACCTTGCAACAGAAACTCTTACCTAGATATTAACATTTTAATATCTAGGTATAAATATATCTGGATGTTCATAGCGGATTCCTCAATCGTAAGATCTGTCTGTCTAATTTCGCCGCAGCTGGGTCCTTGCGCAGACTGCAGACCACCAAGATCGTGCTTCCTCATTTCATTCTTTTCCCCATACCTGAATATGCTGAGGCCAACTATTTAGATTTTACAGAAGACCAATTTAACAAGTTTGAGAAATGCCAAATTTTTTTTGCCATAGTTTTATATTTTGAAAAATACAACCGTGTTTCTGATTTTTGAAAAATACTCAACTTTTGCGAAACGATTTTCATTAACTATTGTTTATTATCCTATTTAAACCATTACTTCCAAATTAACTTAAAATTAAGTTAATAATTTAATTTCCCATGCAACACATTCGAGACCTTTGAGACTGTCAGAAAACCCAAGGTTAAAAATAGTGAGAGTTCTTGGAATATTTTTTTTTGTGTTAACGCGACTCGGTTGTGGAATGCCATACCACTGACTATAAGACGCGAACAATCATTGCATTTTTTAAAGAAATTAGTAAATGTTTATTACCTGGAAGGTATCTGATCATTATATATTATGCAGTGTTAGTTAAGTCACCGTGTACCATGACCAGCTCGCTTGCCCCTGTACCATAAAAAAACTTATATATATATTTACTTGTAATGTATACGTGTCTGTACAAACACTCATACATTATATAAATATAAAAAAAAAAAAAATATGTTCTTAAATAACATGCTATCGATACAAATGGCGGTAAAGATGGTGATGGTTATTTCATTTCTATTTTGCCGATAAATTTGTCAATTTTTATAATAGATAATCTTTATTTTAATTATGAAGGTTGATATCGTTGGTGACCTCTTTGGTAATCAATTTTAATAAAGTAGTTTCTTGATCTTTTTTGACACTTCCTTATTAAAATATTTGTATAACACATCAAGATAGCATGGAAAAATGCAAAGAAAATCAACCGTTAAGACCCTTGACAGATACAAAAGATATTTTATCAGAGATATCTCCAGACCCTGAGCTATTAGTGTGGGAAAAATGGATACAAATAAGAAAAGAAGAAACTACGAAGCTTGGAAAGAAACTCCACAGGGCCCCAGTGGATCTAGCTATGAACTTACCAGAGAAAGTTCGAGAAGACATAGAAAGAAAAACCGCCTTAGAATATGCCCAAATACAGAAAAAACCTGCTACTATTAGGGGGTCTTTGTTTGAACGTCCGCCGAAATTAAAACAATGCTGTTATTGTGCCCCGGTTTACGAAGTTCATAGAACACGAGCCGAGTTAGGTCACCCACGAATTATTGAACATGTTAATGTTCCTACCTACATACAGAAGACAGAGTTGGGCATGAGTGGTGAACCACATCGCGTCAATTGTCAACAATTAGACGCAGAATATAAAAAGTACAGAGAAAAACGAGAAAAGGATCTCAAACAAAATATAAAAAAAATTGACCCATTCAAGTAAGTCGTTACTGTTCGTTGTGTATCTTTATATTACATCATTCTTCTGTGCATATGTATGTGACTGAACTCCTCCTAATGTTCATCCATCCCGTGTATTCAAGTGGATTCTAGAATGGTTTAGATTACATAAAATAATTGAAATTTTCGGATATAACAGACCTACCTACCTACTAGAAGACCCAACAGACAACGTCTGTCGGGTGCTAGTAGGTATTAATAAAATAAAAATAAAGATTAAAAAAAAAACACCTGTTGATTTAGCCATGTATCAGTATAAGCCGATACTCAAATTAAAACTTGTGAGATTAGTTTTTATTATTATTCTTTTATATCAGCGATACACAAAAATTCTATCACTTCAATATCTTCAACGGATTTCTAATATTGTCATATATAATTATTTTAATTTATTCCTATTCAACTCTAAAACTGTGTAATTTTGTATTTTTTCTTCTTTTGATTTTCTTCATTCCTCTTCATCAGGAGTAAAAATAACCATCAATAAAAATAACAAAAATAACACCGTAATTCACTGTGCCTCCATCTATATTCACGTCATAGATTGTTAGGAATTAAGAGAGACTATGAGTATCAAAATAAGTTGTAGATTGGATCTACTGATGCAAAACGAAATCAACAAACATAAAGCCGTTTTTTTCGAAAAAAATTATACAGTAAAATTGTATGCTATTTTGGAAAAACTTCATTGGCAATATTACATAAAATACTTTCTTCTATATATATATATATATATATATATATATATATAACTATAATTTTATTGAAAATGATGTAATATTATCTAACAATTAAAGAAAAAAACATAATGGTTCTTTTCAACAAAACTATGTGTCGGTTGGTCTCTTATAAATTTACTACCTCAGCATGATTTAGCAGTAAAAATAAAGAAAAAAACTCATTTTAATACATATTTTATTTGAAAAATAAAACAAAATTTAAATCTTTCGTCGTAAGTAATTAACTTATACATTTCGTCGACAAAAATATTTATTGAAATAAAATTAGTTAATCAAAATTTAATTCAACTTCAACATCAGGCTGTCACGAGAAACCTAGACTAAACAAATTTTACATAAAACCATGTGAATCTTCGGAATCAGGTATAGGCTTCTTTTTAAGTCAATAAACTTAGCTTCAGCGATGGGTTTCCGTTGGCCAAAGAGGCTCCATTATTTTTTTTCTTAAAACATTGGCCTCGAACGAACTATTCTTTTATATCATCCGCCATACAATCTCTATTCATATTTCTTGTAAACCTTGAACATTTTATCCTTTTTATCATGATTTCTTTAGTATTGAGCCATGGAGCTTTCTCTACTTGATTGCTTTTGCTTCATGTTTTTGATAGTGCTATGTCTACTCTCAAAGACTTAGCTCCTATTTTTTGTCAGCGATAGTGGGATACCATAAACAAAATTTATCACCAACTCCTGTCTTTCAAGAGAAGCTCTATTATAGCCACCATGCACGCAGTTGCCTTAACGTATCTTATAACTTTTTTCTTGATGTCCTTAATGTATTGACAAACATATCTGGAAAAATTATTTCTTTTCTTTTTAAACTTTGATTTCATTGTCAATAAAACTGTTCTATGCAATAAAATCGAGTAATTTTTTATCTCTTATGGTCTTTGAAAACAATACACATTAGAATCGATAGTTTTAGGTTGAGTTATAAATTGTTTTCTTCCCATTGTTATTTCAATAAAAATAAATTAAGAAGAAGTTATGAAATCATATAACTTGACCTTATGACTTTACGATCAACTGGACATTACAAAATGAAAACCAATTGTTTTTGTGCATTTTTGAGTTAATTTTTAATAACTTCAATTACTCTGAATCTAAATCTCAGTAATTCTTTATGCAAATTTTCTTTAATTTTTTTCGTAGTACACGCTATCCAAACTGTCAGAATATTAAATTTAAAGCAATATTTCATATTTTTACAGACCTTCAATCAGTCAATTGATGATATGTGGTCATAAACCTAAAACTCCGCCTCCTAAAATCCCAAAACCACCTAAAATATCTGTTGATGAACCAACCAGTGAAGCAATGGTTTCAATAAGTGGGGTTTATGCTGTAAAAATAAATAACTCTATTTTTTATAAAGAGCCCCATGAGCTAAGTCTGATTCATTTGTCTAAATTAAAAAATCAAAGCGGGCATGAAGAATGCTTATCGTGGACTTATTATTTTAATGCGCCAGCAAAAAGAGTCGGCAGGGGCAAACTATTTTTACAGAACCTTGGTACGGTAACGTTAAGATATTGTTGGAAAAAGATAAAGCGACAAATACAATTTATACCAACTGATGTGCCCGAGCAAGTCTTTTTCTTCAACAAGAACGAAGATGTGTTATCACCAGGCCAAAGTAAATACATATGTTTTACATTTATAAGTGATAGACCCGGTATATATAATGAATTCTGGGAACTGTGTTTTTTTAACGTTAATTTCTTTACTACTACCTCTGAAAAATTCACTATAGATTTGTATGCTGATTCAGTAGAGAACGCAGAGAGTATGACGAGGCAAGTTGAACTTCTTAAATGTCGCATTCGCAATAAAACTCTTTATGCTTTATGCAATGAATTTGTCGATGAAGCATTTGATAGAGTATTTGCAATTGTACCACAAATTTATCCGTACAAGAAATATTTCATTGAAGGACAACTGTTCGTCATGAAGAATCCTGTTTGTTTTTATCATCAAACAGAAGTAACGCATATGAAGGAAATGTATGAAAAGGAAATGGCGCCTGGTCAAACTTGGGATCTTTCTATAAGTAACTGGAGAAAGATCATGATGGAGAAACGATTTGATGACAGAATGAAATACTTTGATGTGTTAAAAAAGAGTCACAGTGAATGCTTAAAACCATGGTATGAAGGGGATCAATTAATAAAGGATAAATATCGTGCCATGAACAACTTATGGTGTCAGTTTGCAAATAATTTAGATATAGAATATGAACGCATACGCAATAATTTCATAAAAACATCTGACACAGAACAAAGTACAGATGCTCTGCAAAGTGTTGAGATTCTCATAGATCCACTTACGGAGCAAAAAATTCATAATATTTTCTATATACATGCTTATGATCATCTTGTGACTACCATAGAGTTATGTGCAGGAGTGTTGTCTAGTTTAGACTCAAATAAATGGATCGAGTTTGATTTTTGTCAAAGTTAGGTTAGGTTTTATTCTAGTCATTTTCTATATTTAATATGTTATATTTTGTCATTTTTCTACTATAAACTTCTAAATAAATAAATATATTGCAGTGTAGTATGTGCTTAATATAAAGTAATGTATTCGCAAAGTAAACAACACTACCTACAAAGTGTATTATTATAAATCTATAGCTTTTATTTGTGTTCTCGACGTTCTTTTAGCAGTTGGAAAAAAATAAATTAAATGTAGAGTTTAAATATTAATATCAAAGTTTAAAGAAAAATCTTTATTACTTTATAACGGCCTAACGGAGTAGACTACGCAGGACAATAGCACTGCAATAAAAAGGCCAAAACCCTTTTGTCACATAAAGTCCACTGAATCAAAGTGTCCACTATATCAAAACCCCTTCGACGGCTCACGAAATTAAGTTTGGAAACTAGTTTCAATAAAAAAGTAATGTTCCTTCTTTTGAAACTCGCTTTTAAATAAAACAACATAATTGGAGCATTATAATAATATATTGGCATATCAAAGCTTCGACTTCAGGTTTTTAGCCTCGTGGACTTGTTTCACGTATATCACGGAATGACCAGGGGGGTGCCTCTGTGTCGGCCTTACGTTACGCTCGATAGGAATACTGTCTGGGCCCTGCAGTTCTCTCAGCAATCCGAGCTGTGGACAATTTTGTAAATAAGTAAGTGATTTGTAGAATGTATACAGTGGTTAAATAAAAGTTAAGAAAGAGTTGAATTAATGCTCTAACGCTAAGTTCTGCAAAAATATGTAGACCTTGATACCGGGATCCTGCGAAGTCGTGGTATTAATCCGCTGGAGCTGGCAGAGTGATACGCTTGATACACGAAAGCAATTACAGAGCTGTTTGACATATATGCAAGCATGAAGGACATATATGAAGCCTTACTAAATGTCACGGGTTAGGATATCAATTTTCAAAGTGACAAAGGAGGGAATTGTTTCCATTTTATTCCTTTCTTTTATTAAACATAGTGCGCTATCTTGTTTTTTAAAATACCCTCTCAAATAATAAAGTTAACACAAAATTACAATTTGTGCCCTTTGCAAAGTACAAAGTGGATGTAATAAAACGACATTTCCTCAATTTACTAAATTGGTTTAAATGACATCAGGGTAGTAGGTTAACGTGACTACACAGATAGAGAGTAACGCTCTTTCCGTCTTTTTCGGGACGTTCATTCGCATGCTTCAAAATTATTTTCATCGTGAAGTTTTCGTACTGTAAAAATTACAGTTATCGACACTACCCAATTATTAATATCAATTTTTTTTCACTTGGTTTTGAAATTGAATTTCTTAGATCATTGATGGAATTTTAAAAAATGACTGGCCTAAAGGTCTAGAGGTTATTGATCCTGACTACTACGCTAGAGTGAGATGAGTTTGACTCCCAGGACAAATAATTGTGTGATGAGCTTGGTCATTTGTTCTGGGTCTGGGTGTATTTATGTATTATATGTATGTTTTTATAAATATATAAGTATGTTTATCAGCAGTCTGGCGACCATAGCTCAGGATCCGCCTATTTTGGGATCAGACGGCCGTGTGTGAGATGTGTAAAAATATTATTGTTATTATTTTTTAAATTTATAATTAAAAGAAAAAATGAAATAATTTTAATTTCATAAATGTCAGCTGTGAAAGTAGTATGACATTGAATAGATCAAATGGGACAAAAAAAAAGTATATTTCAAGAATACATCAGTATAATTCGGAACTAGCTACATGGTACTACTGGGAATATACCTAAAATCGTATTTTATTAGTATTAGATTTTAGATAACATGTAACGAAAATATAAAGAACTTTGTGTAACAGTAAATTGACGTGGTGTGAGTATAAAAGAAAGAAATAAATGTTTATGTATGTGTGTACTCTTATTTATTCCAATATAATATTGGAATAAATAAGTCTTTAAAAGTTTTAATAGATATATTTGTCATACCTGCTCATTCCCTACTTGAATAGGCTTCTCATATATAATCCAAGTAACGCATTCGGTGTACGGTGGTGTGGTTAACGACCCTTTGTATGTGACGTAATTGCCTTCTTGTAGATCATCGCTCTCCATCCACGCAAGGGATTCTGTAGGAAGATAAAATTCAAATTAGGCTTTTAGCGGATTACCGTTAGCGCGTTACTGTTTTATAAAGAGCCCCAATTTTTTAACAGTTGATATAATATATATCTATCTCTCTCTCTACCTTGAAGCAATAGACGATCTTTAAGTTCGGCGTCGTATCTTTTAAGTAATTTTGTACAACAGTGACGGTCTGAAGTCATATTGTACCATAATCTACAATATAATACTCTGCGGAGTCTTTTTTTGATCTATCTTTTAATGTGTCACAGTTAGTGGAAGAGTAATAAAAAAGATTTTTTTTTAAATTATTCTAAGAATCCCTAAAATGACGACCTAGATGGAATCTATCACACTTCATGGCGAAACTATTTTTAGGACAAATGTATCCAAGGTGAACGGGATTTTTTCCAATGTCACATCGGAGACCTTCCACTGATATTCCATCCTAATTATAGTATTTAACGCACTTTAAGGCACTTTTCCGTTCTCATGGTGTATTATGTGGACATATAGATTGTAAAAATGTTCTTGGATTTTTAACGTTAAAACAAATATTTTACTTTTTCCCGATAACGGAAAAACTTACTTTAGGAGTATTCATATGCTTGGTAATAATTTTGGAAATATTTTAATGCCAGTTTTAATTACCAATAAATTTAAGAATACAGAGTATCTCCATCCTTATTCATTCCGCGGATGTCGTAAGAGGCGACTGAGGAAGCAAACTACGCAAGACAAAAGCACTGCAGAGAGAAGGAAAACTTTAAACAAACCTTATACCAAACCGTCTGGTCAGCGTTGTATAGTAGGCCAAAACCTCCTTTTTAAGGAGAGGCCTATGCCCAGCAGTGGACTAGTATACGCTGTTGATGATGATGATGTGAAATTATACAAACCTGATGTTACTCTTACAGAATGTTCGCTCTTTTTAATAACTTCTAGCCCTTGAACCAGTTTGTCAAATCTTGGGTTTGGTGCATCGACTGCTTCTAAAAGAAAACCCACTACAGCAAGACCATCTGAATGACCTACGGCTGCTTCCATTGATTCGTATTTACTGTTGTAATGGACGAAGTGGCATTCTGCAGCATACCTGACGATTTGAAATTAGAAATAAATAAAAACAAAATGACGAGGCTAGCTATATCCTGATGTTTTAAACTTTTGATAGTTTTGTGGTTAGTCATGGGTATCATACAACATTTAGCCAATAAAAAGACCTACGTTTGTTACAAGTAAGAATGTTTGATTCACTTCGACACCTTTATATCTTTTAACCTTCTTAAAACGTTATCAAACACCGATTATGATACACGACTTTGATATACGCTATGATATACGCGCCGTTTTCAACTACTCCTGACCTCTGTCACTGTCACTGATATGGCGTAGCGAAACTTTAGGCTACTCCTTCCAAAGATGCGATTTCTATTTACTTACACAAAAATATTTCTTATATATCTAAAAATATGTCTCTAATTCAGAATTTGAATAATCCGAGTTTACAAAGCGATGAGTATGGCTTTTTTTTCATTGATATCGCATAATTTTGGTTATTACAATAAAAAATACTTACCCTTGTCCATCTAATAAGTGTTCACACCCGGAGAAGTTGTCGACTGACCAGTGGAAATGCATCTGTTCGAAGATATACTCGCCGAGTAGAGGTCCGCCGCGCAGTATCGGTTTTACTTCAGATTCAAATGTAAAGTATGCTGGAAGTAAAGAAAAGGAAGATTTGGTTAAAGTAAACGGTAGTAATAGTGAGTTAAATGAACTTATAAAGTAATTCTAATCAATTTTACGTATAATAATGAGCACCTTCTTGTTTAGGTTCAACAAATAATGCATTCGTAGAATGACGTATGGAAAAGGAAATTTAATATTGTCATTGGAAAACGTCTCTACTTTTGCTTTTATTATCTTTACGTGAATTATCATGTTTCGCCTACTAAATTTTTTGTCATGTGTCTATTTATTTGTAACCAGAAGTGAGTGTATGAAATTTCGTGTTTCTGACATTCAATTCCATTCAATTTAATTTACCCGAGCCCAAATCCCCCCTCCCGCTGACTAGAGCGGGAGGGACTCCAAGGGCGCCAACGCACTTGGGACTTTTGTGTTGCGGGTGTCGATGGGCGGGGGTAGTCACTTTACTTTACCTTAGCTTACTATCAGGTGACCCGTCTGCTCGTTTGCCCCCTTATACCTATATTAGAAGGTCTAATGCATAATTTGTTTACATGACGCTGCCTTGTACGATGTTCAAATAAATGTAGACACTTACTCGTAATAAATATAGCTGTTTCGTATACATATAAACAAGGTAAAGTCAGAATATTTAGCTTTCTGAATAAAGGTTTGCATGAATCTGTTTGCTTTAGGCAGGAAACACCGTTTTTGTACTCTGAATACGGAGTCTGCATTGGTGGAGTTACCCCACAGTATAACACCGTAACGAAGAGTTGACGATGCATATCCGTGGTACGATGTTAAGGCAGTATTTATATCGACAACTTTAATGAGGTTTCTTATTCGTATTATCTTCGTATTTTCCGTTGACCTAGAACTATGAAATTTGGCAAGGAATGCCGTCTTATATTACAAGTATAGGGAAAATCTAAAAACTATACATTTGTAATTAAATCATAGAAAAACAAGGTCTTTATGAAAGGAACGGCGATCCTAATTTTAAATTGAGTTACCCGTGTCATGAAGGGTATCGTATGAAAGGGCTTCAAGGGCTTTGATGTACAATGCGATACTATTCATCCTTTTTCAGTCACCACTTACAAATCTGGGTCAAATTTGACATTTAAGTAAATAAAAAAAGTTTTTGATGATATGTACCTTAATATTTTTTATAATATGTACCTACAAATTTGTACGGAACCCTCGATGGGCGATTCTAACTAGCACTTGTGCGGTTTTATTATTATAGCTGATCAAGTTCCGGCCCAAATTATCTATACAATTTTGCTATTTTAATTTCAAAATCTTTATCCCTTTTCTGCAGAAATCTGCTGGCCAGGAGGCGATGAAGTCAGCGAAAGCGGTTTTTACTATTGAATTGCGAGCTCCTCCATCATCTTCCGATGGGTATTTTTTTTTAGCGTACTGATTAGCAGTACTGTCTTTACCATAGGGGCACCCATTATATATAACAAATTGCCTTATGATTTAAAAAATGATGTAATGGGAAATTTAAAAAAAATAATTAAAAGCCTTGCTTATGGACAAATGTTACTACACATCAATGATTTTTTAATAGATACAAATTTGTAATCACAATTTATAATTCTTATGACTTGTAATTTGGTAATTCTGAAGCACTAACATACATATATTGATGATTAGTTTGTGGACCGGACCATTGACATCTAAAATATTAATTGTTTCGTTTTTTTTTTCTTTTTTTTCTTGTACTTATCCATTCCAGATTTAATTTAATTTGTATCGACCCTAATTTTATAGATTTTTGCATGCTTAATTATAAGGCAGAATGTACACGGTTCAATGAAAACTATTCCATCTGTAATTTGATGTGCCTACATTCAATAGCAAATAAACTTTGATTTGATTTGATTTGAGCTTACGCCTATCGTCACGGGGGCCCCAAAAGCGAATATATAGAGCGATTTATTTGCTTAGCTTCCATAGGGGTAGTAAAAAAATAGAAAAATTAAACACATCTAACGGAAATTTTAAATGTTTTTTGTGAATTATAAAACAAACAAGCTTGCTCACAGACTTACTCTCACCACGGACTTACAACAAAACATTTTATCAATGACTTATGCAAAAACTGCTCAAGAAAAAATCCAAAGAATTTGCAGCACAGGTGATACTTTTTTGAAGGATTGTTCAAGGACTCTACAGTTGAAAAATTTCGTGTAGATACGTTTATCCCTAAAATAAAACGACTTTTCAAATATCCATAATAATGCTCGATACATTATAAATGTACATTTTCAAAATTGTTTGGTAACAAATCAAGAAATTGACAATCATTTTAATTTTCGTTCTGCATCTCTCAATGCATGCATATGAACTCAAATCAGAATGTTTTTATTTAAAGCTTCTTTAAATATCTAAAGAACTTAGTAAAGGAATCAGCGTATTTGAGTATCTCAAGCCTGATAAATTAGAAGAAACTTGTAATATAATATAATATATACCTCACACTATCATATACTTTATAGGTTACCACCTACCGCCAGTTCAAAATGATTATGGAGGAGGGGGAGAACGAGTTCATCCAAAGATTACCTGGAAGAAATTGCTCTAAGTGATAAAGCCGGCGCATAGCTTAATGGTTACCAATTGTAGTGGAGAGCGCTCATCTTTCACAGCTAAAGAGATTAAAAACGAATTACGAACAACGATCATTGTGTTCTATATTTTTCTCGGAAGACCAAGTTTTGCAGAGCCTGAAATCACTTGACAGACAGAAAGGAGCTGGCGCAGATGGGATACCTGCCGTTTTCGCTGTCAACTGTGCCCTGCAACTGTCACTGCCGCTCACGCTTATTTTCAATGAGTCGCTTGCCTCGGGCACCTTTCCTTCATCTTGGAAGTTAGGCCTTATTGTACCAATTCATAAAGCCGGCGATAAAGGCAATGTCAAAAATTATAGGCCTATTACAATATTGTCTGTTTTCGCCAAGTTATTGGAATCTTTATTATGTCCCTGCGTATCGTGGCATATTAAAAGCGTTCTGGCAGACTCTCAACATGGATTCGTGTCTGGTCGATCGACATGCACCAACCTTGTGGATTTCTTTGATGATATATCTCGTTCTTTGGATAGTCGTACTCCAGTGGACGTCATTTATACAGACCTTTCGAAAGCTTTTGATAAAGTGCCTCATAGTATCTTATTACATAAATTATCGCAGTTCGGTTTTGCTGGTGCCTTCTATAGATGGTGCTCATCATACTTGCGTGACCGAACATCAAAAGTGGTTGTCAGCGGATATGAATCAGACCTGTTTTATAACTTATCTGGTGTTCCTCAAGGTTCTCATTTAGGACCTATATTCTTTAATGTGTTCATGAACGACGTCACTTCATGCCTCAAAAGCAGCACACCATACCTCTACGCGGACGATCTTAAGTTAATGAGACCAATCAGAGATCTTGAAGACAAAACGTTATTGCAAGATGATCTAAACAGATTGGTTTGCTGGTGCAAAGATAACAAAATGGTTTTGAATATTGACAAATGCTGTTATATTCGCTTTACTCGTAACCGTAACACTGTATTGTCCGGGGCTTATACAATATCAGACCAACGTATTCAAGAAGTCGAAAGTGTTCGGGACCTTGGTGTTATTCTTGATAAACAACTAAATTTTAAGGAACATTACGATCACATTGTCTCTAAATCACTCAAAACACTCGGTTTTATAATAAGAAACAGTAAGCACTTCAGAAATAAAGCTACTGTTATTAGATTATACGAAAGTCTGGTCCGGTCTCTTATGGAATACTGTTCTGTGGTATGGCATCCGCATTATGAGGTTCATTCCAATAAAATTGAACGCGTGCAAAAAAGATTTATGTACCACCTGGCATATAAATTTAACTTGTCAAAGAAGCTTACTAGTTACACAAACCGACTAACTCATTTCAACTTAACATCATTAAAAAAGCGGCGAAAAATTTTAGATCTATCTTTTCTTCACAAGCTAGTTAACGGTAATATCAATTGTCCTAGTCTGCTACAAAAACTTAACTTCACTATCACCCATAAACTTCCACGACTGTCCAGATACTCCTTGTTCACACCTAAGCGATCCAAAACTAACCTTGGCCTTTTCTCTTCTTTATTTAAAGAAGAGAAAAGGCCAAGGTTAGTTTTGGATCTAGATATGGATTGGATTTGGATCTGGATAGATATTCTGCCTGGAGCCTATTTAGGCTCCAGGCAGAATATAATTCAATAAGTAAAAATAAGGATATCGATGTGTTTAGATTAAGTTTACCTTCTTTTAAAAAGAAACTATTGTTGTTAAGCTGAGATATATTTTATGTATAAGGACCTTTGTTTGTTTTATGTTGTAGATTTTTTAAGTAGTTATTCTGTAAGAAAGTGCCTGTTCAGGTCTTTCTTTCTTCTCTTCTTTTTTAAGTTAGGGGAAGCCTTACGCTCCCAACTCTCTGTTATTACTATGCTTTCCGTGGCAACCTGTAATTAAGGCAGCACTAATAGTTGTATCTCATTTTCATTGTATCTCTTGCTTTTAAGGTGTATGTTCTTGTTGGTTGTCCAAATAAATAAATAAATAAATAAACGATATTACAGGTGCGACAAACCAATTTGTCAATTATGTACATAGAAAATTAGATCTTAAAAAAAATAGATGTTGAACATAATAGAAGATTTTGCAAAATTATTGGCGCCTTTCTCATGTTATTATAATTTTTTTGGTTAAAGTAGTCTAAAATTGCTATAAACTAGGAAACGATCAGAACTCTAGAACGTTGATACTTTGTTTATGTAATTCCTGAGAAGTATATAGAGCGAAATATTTATGGATACGGTCAGAAATGTTGAGGTAAGAAAGCGGGGTGGGTTGAAAGATAATGTAGTCAAAAGTTAACGAAGTATCCTGCGATGGTTTAGTCATGATCAAAGAATGAGCGAAGAGCGACGAGAAGAAAATGTATCGTTAAAAGATCGTATAATCGGCCCGTGTGTATGAAATATCTGATGGAGGTGGAAGAGCGCTAACTGTACATATACTCGTAACAGTATCGTGGCAAAATACGTTCTATCCCCGTCTCTGCCTACTCTGAACGGCAATGAGGTGTGAGTATATGTATGTTATTTATTGATTTTCTTAAACGCAAGGTAGGTAAAGGAGTGACTGAAGATTAACTCAGGTCAGTTCACTCGATCGTAAGTGTTTTTTTACAAATTTAGGTACAAACCTAAACTTGTAAAAAACACGTCCTTCTCAGTCGTATTTTTCGTCATGTTTTTTTTGTATGTGTCGCGTAAGGAAATCCATTAATATTTTTGCTTAGCGATACACATAATGCCATAGTGCTGTTCGGTTTCAAAATTTCCATTGAAAATATTATTAAACTTGACGAAGTGACGACAACAATTGTTGTTTAGAGCCATTAACGTTTTCTCATGTTCGAGCCTTGACGAAGAAACGTGTCAAGATTTTCATTAATATTTGATGTACTTACTAATATCTTAATTTTTAAAAACAACTTGAAACGCAATTCAGCAATAGCCGTATATTGTCAATACTTGTAACACCTTTCACCAAGTGAAGTAAATGCTTAAATTAGAAGTGTCCCGTGTGGTTGTGTTCGTGGGTGTAAGCTTGTTAGTAGCCAAAACCTGTCTAAGAAGAGGCCTATTTCCAGCAGTGGACTATTAAAGGCTGTTGATGTGATGTGTGTGTAATGATGTGTAAGCTTGTGTATATGTGTGCATTCATTTATACTATGTAAACGATACAAATCTTAAACATTCGGATTACTTTCAACTGTAACTCAAAAGTCACAAATAAGTTCAGAGCCTTTTCGTGACTTCCTTCCAGAATCAGGGTAGAGAAAGTTAGCCTTCCTTAACCTCATCACGAATACAAGCAAACAAACTGGTAAGCTATGGCTGTAAATAAATTTAAGTTGTGTATATAAGCAGCCTAATAAATGTTTTTCATCAAATTCTAGTCAGATATCGAGAAAATGTACTATGTATGTATTTGCTGATTTTATCGATTTTGGTGTATGTTTACTAATCTAGTCACTTGATTTCTTCGAACAGATAATGATAAAAGAGCATAATAGCGTGTGTAAAAGTTAAGCAGTGCGATGGTAAATAACTTTACTGATTTGTAAAATTGTAACAGTCCAAAATACACTATATTATCAATATTACATAAAGTAAATATTGTAACAATGGCCCTTATCACTTAATTTTTGATACCATAAATCATGACGATAATGTTGACTTGTCTGCTGTGCAGAAAATTAGATAGGAATGCCTACCCACCCACCTAAAGCTTATCTAATTGATAAGTTTCACCACATCAAATTAACCCGACTGCGCGACGCAAAAGTGGGTAATGTGTTTTCTTCTATATGGCGCTGTACAGACAAAATGTCGTGTCTAATGTATGTAAATCCTACGTTAAATGATTATTTTCAAATTTGCGAGAGTCAATTATAATAATATGAATGAAAATTGTTAAGAGATTTTGAATAGGTGTATGAAAAACATCTTTCGGTTTCTGTAATTCATTTTATTTGAATGACTACTAATAATCTACGAGGATTACTATACAGAAGGGAAATACAACTCATCTAATAGTATTGTGATGCAGTAACGGAAGTAAGCGTGTCAGTAAAACGAAATAAAGTAAATTGTACGGACTGTGAATGTGTTTGAATCGAGTCCACTCAAACCAACACGAAATAAGCAATACAGAGATACAGAAAGAGATTAAACTATAGCTGGTAACTAATGATTTGGTATTTTTACATTACATTTGCCGATTCATCTCTGATCGCACACTTTGCGATAGCAATAGTTTACGTCCTTTTTTTATTAATTTTACAGTTTACATTGCATGCATCATTAATCAGAAATAGTGACCCATTTCAGTAAGAGACACATCTCACACACGGCAGTCTGATCCCAAATTATACACAGCCTATGCTATGGATAAAAAGGCTGCTGATAAACATACTTATATTTTTCTAGGAGTAAATACATTCAAATTAAAGATGAATTAAACTCAGGCATAGAACGAATGATACAGCTTATCATAGAATTATTTGTCCTGGGTTATAATTGAATCCACGACCTTCGACTTAGCAGTCAAGGTCACTAACCACTAGGCCAACAGACCGTGGTTCTCCGTGGTTCTGGTCGTGGACCGTGGTTCTGGGTCGTCGTTATTGAAGTGTTAAAATAAAGCCGACGGGCGCGTCAACATATTTGCTTAATATTATTGCACAAGTTGTGAGTATCTTTAGTTGAATGCAGTTTATCGGAGAGTACTGCAAAGGTACATGTAATAATTTATTGATTTATTATGCTCCTTTCTAATTTTTAAGGTTTGATATTTTAATATAATTATATTCTACTGACCTGTTGATCCATTGTTCAAAAGAATACCCATAACCTCGTTGTCCCAGTAGCCCTTGAACTGTAGCGGATCTAATGATGACCATTTTGGACAGCGACTTAATGAGATGGCTATGGGAGATTGTGAAGCTCGCAATCTGGAGATTTGTTCAGCTGTGGACAAAATAGCACGGTTAATATACATCAATAGGACTTTAAATTATGAACATGTTAAAGGAAGACTTAAGCGAGGGTGAAACACGCTTCGTCACATATGGACCATTACATAGGAGTGATCACGCGGCCTCACGGAAACCCGGTGTTATGCATTCGCTATTTTTCACAGAGTAAGTGAGGATAACATAGATCCAAAATTATCCTGAGCAAGCGCTACGAGGGGCCGGGGTGTCTTAATAACATCACCTCCCGGATTTTGGGTTGGAAGGTTTGCCACCCCGCGCCTGTAATAGGAGGGCCTATTACAGGCGCAGGGTGGCAAACCTTGTGGTTTTAATCGGTCCGATTTCGACACACCACCTCACCACAAACCCCTGTAGAGTGACCACCTAAGGGGGTTTCCACATGTAAAAAAAAAGCCCAAAATAATCCTTAGGAAGGAGGGGCAAAATTACTCTTAATGCCCCCCCCCATTTTCAATGGGCGGCACCGCACTTGTGTCTCTCGGTTTGGACGTGTCCATAGGCAACGGTAGTCACTTACCATCAGGTGATCCATTTGGTACAGTACGATTACATGTAATGAATACCAATATAAAGATTACACCATCAAAGATACGACATACAAAAGTCACGGATCCGAATAAGTACAAAAATGACTAACAAAAATATTAATAAAATATTCGGTTTTCCCCGGATATAGACCTTTAGAAACCTGATATAACATTCAATTGATAAAATTCCTCGCTGACACGAGCACATACTTATCGGCTATACGACACGGTTATAAGATCACATCAGATCACTGTCATGTACAAAAGGTGTTACAAAGGAACACATATGTAGGCTATGTGTAGTTGTATTGTATTGAAAATGAGGAAAGGTTTCTTTATTTATTTCGGACACAAAATAGCACTCAGCAGCTCAAGGCGGTCTTTAGGTAGTGTATCAAGGTGGCCTATGAAACAATTTCGTATTGAGGTCAGTTATCTTAGTGCACATGCTGATCTCTCACAGAGTAGGTTAGTTTGTAAGTAAGTAAAGTATACACAGATGTATTCCATTTGGCCTTAGAGTGAAGAATAAACTGTTTCTGATTTGTGGGATGGTATAATTGGTTTATCAATATATTTCTACCTTAGTGAAAGTTGAAACCTTTGTTGTGAAGTACCTTAGTTGAAAACAATTAGTTGTGCGCATTTTAAAATAACTAAAGACGGCTTGTCAGTCGAATTTCGACCGTTTTAATTCATTGTCATTGTGTTCGACGTCATTGATTTATTATATTTAAGATTGAAAAAGTAAGTTTATTACTTTCAGTACTTTCCAAATCAAAGTTTTATATTTAATAATGCGACTGTAGACTCTAGCTGTAGTTAAAAAAGAGTGACCGTGACTTTGTTTGCCCTCTCTTCTCATAGGGCTCAACCCCTTGGAAGCGAGCGGTTGTAGATCGGCACAGGCATATAATTGACTTATATTTGCTAAATAATAGCCAAAACAGATTGTAGCTATTGTTTTGATTGTAGCCAAAACAGATTGTGTGAGTTGATCTATGACTTTAGATAGAAAACTCTTCGTTCAGCCGCTGTGGACGCGAGACCCGCTACGGAGCGCGCGTGCTTTTTAAGGAGCACAACGCGAACATGGGGGTGGCCGGGATGGCCCGAGGTACGTCGGGGTACCAGGGATTTCCTTTCTAGGGTACACCTGGGTCCCTGGCTACTGGTACCCGAGACGGCGTGCGGTATTTAGTCGGTTCGAGTCCGACATAGGCACCGGTGGGTGGGAATATATAAATTTTACATTTTCTATATTAGATTTAAAAATAAATAAATCAAAGTCTACACAAAAGATGATTTAATTTTTTTTTTTTATGAAATAATGTTATTTTGATTTTGACTTCGAAAGTTTTCTTGGTAATAAGTTTTATGCTAGATTGACACCAACCTGCAGAAAATACACACACACTTGAGATGTTATCAATAACTTCCTTATAGGTATATGACATACATTTTTATTATACAGAGATATCCCATTTTTAACTAATTTATCTTGTTATTATCTTTTGCCATATTTATTTTTGCCTCCGACATTCAAAGAAATAAAATAAACCATGTCTGCCTAATACTTTTGTACGATTTCTTTAGCTCTCACACAAAAGGAATTCTTAGATATTGTTTGTGAATTAATTATGCTGATGATAATGTAATTATTGTACATTATAATAATACATTGATAAATATAAAGTTATATCTTTAGACTATTTAACAAAACGATAAGTATTAAAAACCCGTGGCTAAGTGGTAACCCAGCAGGTTAGCACAATTCAATCCTAGCCAGGTCCAACTATATATGGGTGACTATTCACCCATCCATAGACTGACCTGGCCAGGATGTACTCTTAACACATTAAAAATCCCCCGCGCTTCGGAGAGCCCGTTAGCCACGGTTGTCATGCAAACCTCTGTGGCAAGCGTTACGGGTAGTTGAAGACTCAAAAAATTTAGATAACAATAAATCTACAGAATTTAAAGTTGTAGAGGTCTGATAGTAGAGTGAAAGCCGACTTCAACGGAGTTTAGTAAAAGGTTCGGAGAATTAAGAGGAATTAAACACACTTAATGATTGACATCATCAAAACCGCGTACACAATATTGTATTGTTATAAAAATAGTCTTTTAATTGCACAAAATGCTCGTTATGGTCCAAGATAAATGAATAAAGTTAAATATTAGGGTTGAGCTTATTCATTGCTTTTTAACCAGTATAAGTAGAACCTCTCTGCGAGTGCTATGGACGTGGGATGTGAATATTAATTATAAAAACTGACCAAGTACGTGTCGCGCTTCGCCCAATGTAGGGTGCCGTTATTATTTCATATTATAAACATTTCACATTAAAGGTTTCGGTGCTCTATAACGTCGAGTTAGTTGATCGAAGTACTCGTAAATTAATACATCCTACTTAGCCATGATAGTTTTCCTTTTAAATTCGTTATAAATACTACTACCGTGAATAGTATGTATGTTTATGAAGGTTTCTAGCACTAATAGTCTGTGAGATATAGTGTGAACAGACGGACGGACGGACATGCCGAAACTATACTGGTGCCGTTTTTGCCGGTTTTGAGACGGGTTCCACTTATGGCTGCAATGGAATGGAATGTAATTTTTCGGAGAGTACTTCATATTTAGTGCTTTATTTACTTACTGCTTTCAAATGTTTCGAGTAAGCGAACTTAACGCAATAAGATTTTTTTTTATTGGCTAACTAGTCTTATTCTTTTCTTAAGCTATTTCACGGAGGCTTTCTTGTTTTCAAGCGCACTTACAACTAGAAAAGCTACATTAATAGATATTATTTTTTATCTGGAAGGAAAAATGACGAATTAAATTTAAAAAAATACTAGTATTAAGTAATGCATATACCTAAAATTTGTAGATCTAAAATAAGACATCTGTATTTAAAAATCGAATTAGAAATAAGATTAGCTTCTGTTTGAGTTGCCACAAGCGGCAACAATCTCACTTATAAAATCACTTATAAAACGTTTCTGCAAAGTGTCCTTGAATTAATAATTCGCCGCAAAATTGTACCTACAAACATCAAACAACATCTTAATGACAGTAAGCTGTTCCATTAATGTAAAGTCTAAATAGTTCAGATTCCTTTTAAATTTAAAAAAATAACACTTAGTTAAGCGATGCAGAGAAAGACTAAGCATTGACTACTGTTTTTTCTTGTGTTATTGTTTATTATGCAAAATATTAAAAAGTACAAATTATCTATTTATCTACCTTACGTAGGTGAAATGAAATGATACTTTAATTGCAATTTAATTGCAAGATAAATAAATAGATAATATCTCGGGCGAAGTTTAGAGTAAACCTGCACTTTAATTAAATTATTTTTCAAATACTTCAGAAAGTTACAAAGCTAAAGTCGTTTTCAAATCTAAAAAAACTTATCGTTTATTTATTACTAGGTTATGTATGCGGTATCGGATTAAAAAAAACACATTTAAGAAGAAGTTAAACGTTAGTTTTTCTACACTTTAAAGGTATCACTGCTAGTATCAAAAATATATTTAAAAATGCACGTAACAATTACTATGGCTACCATATTAAATACAGTAGTAAAATAGACTACAAAAATAGTGCCTTTTTTGTGATACATGCAACTGATTTTATTAATAAAACTTTTATACAAAATGATGAATGAGATTTTAAGACATACGGATTAGATTGAGAAGATACAGTCATTGCCATTGCACTAATTCCCACAAAAAAGTCCTAATTTTACAGAGAACATTATTAAATTCTTGGCCTCGATTCATAATCATCAAAAGGACATTTTTATTAAAAAAAAAACATAAAAGTTTAATTTATTTATCGGATTAAAACCATTGTTATGAAACTATAAATTAATTTATTTAGACTACTGTGTTCAGAAATCATAGACAAGCATTCGTTAATCATCCACCGTTTAGTTGTAGTTTTCTTAATAGGATGAAAGAAGTTTCTGCCTGTTCTTCTGGATCGGACGAAATCCTTTAATCCAAGCAATCCGCGACGTGGGATGCGACAACGACCATTTCTCGGTCAAGCCGCTTGAGGGACCATCGTCGCGAAGGTTCTCTTTCCTGGCATGGGCGGTCAGCACGGCGGAGAGACACATCGAATACGATGTGTCGGTGGTCAGAAAGATTCACCACCTCCTCCGCCGCCCACCATCACAACACTGCAGAGTGCACTGCACTGCAGAGGGAGTCGCCCACGACAGGTCGACAATAGACTCTCCCTGCCATCGCACACAGGCGATAACTGAGGTTTTGATGAGATTGAGTTTTTTTTGTTGCAAACAATCATGTTTGTTAATATAATTACATATCCTACAAGCAATAAAGAGTGTTATTTTTCAAAGTAAAAATATTTTTAAATTTTCCATTGAAATACTTTAATGTTAAATAGCTCACGTTTAAATAATTTTTTTCCCACGGGAGTTCTACTGTTCCATTGAAAACGATCTCGTTTATCGATAGATGTAAATAAAATAAGATGTCCATTTTTTAGATCAAAAACCATAATGTGCTATTATGTGGTATTACTTACTATTAAAGTTGGATTATCCGTTTGCTTCGAATAATTTCTAATGATTTACCTCACGGCTTAGACAAGCAGCGAACGTTTTCTGGGTTAGCTATTTCTATAAACGTGTAGGCCGTAACAAAAACGAAAGTAAAGTGGTAGAATAAATATACTCAGATTTAGCGAACGCTTATTTTATCAGATATTATTTAAAGGTAGCCGCTTCCCATCAGGTTACCCGTCTCGTTTGCCCCCTTTCCATAAAAAAAGATGTCCAAGTCCGCCCTCTGCTCTACAAAATGCTGCTGCAAATAGATGCTGTATTTATTAATCTAATCTACAAAGACTCGTTCTTTGTAGATTAGATTAATAAATACAATCCTTTTACAATTTTAAGTTTCTAATGGTCTTTAAGAAAAAATAATTGTCTTAATTTAAATTGAAAGCAATTAATCACAAGTTATTAACAAAAATACGTAAAAAAAAATTGAGGGAAGCTTAATCATATGAAATATCACCGAGGCGAAGAGGCCGAAAAATAGACAAATCTTCACAAAATAGATGATTCACGTTAATTCGTTCTTCCTAGAGTTTAATATACTCTAAAACTAGTACTTCCAAGCACTTAGGGTAAGACAAAGTTCCTCGACCGTTATGTTGTTTAACATGGAGTAATATTTAAACACTGAGCATGACATGATCATGGCATCTTAGGCATCTGCTACACAAGTATTGAATTACGAGGAAGTCCTTATAATGTGCAGTTCAGAAAAGTAACGACGAATGTTTAAAAAACTGATTGTTCATATTTCCTCATAAAAGTGTTATTACGTCAACTTGGTAGTTACCGTAATAATAAATGTTTTAAACGAAAGAAAAGAACGATTGTCAAAATCAGCACCAGCTGACTTTTCTTTCGTGCTAGTGTTTGCTTCTTAACGAAATCTGTTTACCAGTTTAGCGCACAACGTTTACGTTTTATTTCTTTTAACAGACAGTATAATAACACTTGTCTAGGTACCTTTTTAAAGTTCTTTACTCTTATAGATAGTGCCATCCACGAAGACGCAACCCATCAATTTCTAGTCGAGGGGAACGCGGGGTGCTTCAGTCGCGAAACGTCAGCGTTTCGATGCACACGACTAGTATGGTCCGTCCTCCCAGAGTACCTGGCCGGCACCTGAGGGCCGGCCGTCGGGGTGGTTTTTAGAGGAATCACCACATACTCCTAGCACCGAGGATCAGGAGATCCGCAGGGATTTCACCCCGTCAAAAAAAAAAAAAAGTATGGTCCACATTGCGCAAATACAGACTCGCAGGGAAAGTTGCTCTAGTGAATATTTATTACAATATCGAAAAAAACTCAGTGTTGTTCATTCAACGACAAAAGTAGATGATAAAAAACGGATTGTTAAAACTACTGAACGATATTTGGAACATAACTAGGTAGTGATACAATGTTACAAAATAAGTGATAAAAAAGTACCCTGATTTAACTGTCACCAAAAGTTAATAAACAAGGATGTTTCAAAATAAATTAGCTGATTGAACTGGTGCAAAAAGTTGATGATTAAAGACGTTACAAAATCACTGATAGTCTTAAAAATCATAACTTTATATATAACAATTACGCAGAAAACTTACAGCGCAGGCTGTTGGAGTATCTGAAAGCATACATTTTGTACCGAATGTATTATTGACATACAGAGCAGAGATCAAATCCGGAGATTGCAACGGCTATATGAACACAGAAAATTACTTAAAGTGGTTAAAAGAGGAACTTATTGCGAATCTCCCAAATAATGCAGTGCTGTCCCCGATAATTAACAAGGCACACGTAACAACAAGTCAAAATGGAGAAAAAAATATTTTAATAAATTTAATGGGAAATCGTGTCGTTGATACGTCGAACTCCTCTTTCGGATCAGACTTTTCTCAAACGACCGAGTGAAGATTTCTAATATTGTGAATTACTTATAAATTTCACTAAAACTATTTCATATATTTCAGTTCTATATAAAATTGCACCCAATAGCAAAAATGTATCATAATTATATGAAATAATTTTAACATAAAATTCCCACACCTAAAAATAAAAAATATTAATTCGAAGTAGAGCATCTTTCGATGAGCGGTTCGCAACTGACGCTTAAGTCAAAACCACCACAACCCGCGATCTCCTCTATTAGAAAATGGTGGGCGCGACTTCGTGGATGGCACTATCTATATCACGAGTTGCTTCTTTAGTTTACATTTACCGCATACATTCAATAATACAAAGAGACATTTTTGGTTATGTCGTGATATTCTATAAGTAAAATTTATCAAAGAACATGCAACGCTCATGCATTTACTCTAGATGCTGCGGGTTGGTGCATTTCATTATTCATTTTTGACCTTACTTTGGGATAGTCAAAAACCATAATTTTTTTTTTTCATGTATTTCCTTAAGGTACAGGATTTAAATGTCAAAATAATAAGTAAATTTAATAGGTATTTAATTATTTATATTCAGAAAAGAATCGATCTCATAATATTTCTAAATCCTTTCTTTTTCATTCTTATGAAGCTTGTTACGCATTTCAAGATAGTTTTAATCTCTCTAAAAGTCGAGATGACGGAGTTATCAGCAATCAAACCCAAATCTGGTCGAAACGACGACGGTCAAAGGTGTGTTATATTATATGCATTAGGGTCGTTAACTCCGCTCAATCGCTACAACTATAATAATATGGAAGTAACTCCGTCTGTCAGTCGGTTACGCTTCTAAGGCTAAACTGCTGCACCGATTTTAACAAAATTTGACATGAAAACTCTTTGATAAGAAATGACGGACACAGGCTACTTTTGCCAGCGATAACTGAGATACACGCGGATGAAGCTATATGCAAAAGCTAATTTTCAATAATTTTATACATCACGTTTTGTAAGGTGAAATTTAAATAGTTAGATTTTTCGAAGTATGGTAAAATGGCAAATAAATAGACATATTTTGATGTATAGACTATAAAAATTGACTTGTATGAATTGGTGTATATTAAGTAATGGATTTTAGCGATTTGTATATAACTTAATTTTGATAAAAATGCATTGGATACAATTATCTTCCTATAAAATTTAAGTGTTATCGTAAATAAAGTTAACAGCTGATGTAACTTAATACTTTGCGTTGCTAACAGATTTTTACATCATTCTTCAAAATGAAATAAACGATAATTTAGGTTTATTAATATGTTAATTCGAGACGAATCCTTGCACCTCTTTAAACAAATCAATCATCACATCGTCATCACATCAACAGCCTATACTAGTCCACTGCTGGACATAGGCCTCTCCTTAGAAAGGAGGTTTTGGCCTACTATACCACGCTGGTATATAACAAATCAATCAACACATCATTAAATTTAATGGTCCAGTATATATTTTGATTAATCGTGTTCCAAAAGTCAATACAATGACAGTTCAAGTGATATAAAATCTTTACTGATGACTGAGATATTTACTGTATGTATAATTTTAATGGATGCTAATACTTCGCCACTTCTGTCGAGGTTAATACTTGTTTTGTAAACGTAGGTAAAATTCTTGTCGAACGAACTCGGTAACAAACTTGTAGACACACTACTACGACTCTTAAAAAAAAGTAATATCCCTAGTCTGAAATAATTTGTCATGATAGACACTGATGCAGGCGAAATAAAGCGAACCATCTTAGGTATGCTTGATCATTGTGCAGTCACCTGGGATAATATAAGTAATTAAATTCTTAAACGTTTCAAGCATATTTTGGTATGGCTTACGTATATTTTCCGCCTCTGCCTTTCTGACGGGATTTTGTACCTGAAAAGGCGGTAGTTATTCCGGTTTTCTAATCTGAGAGCAAAGATCTAGCCAGCAACTATAGACTTATATCGATTCTCCCTTCAATATCAAAAATATTAGAAAAAATATAAATACTAGGTTAGTTAACTACCTAGAACATAATAATTTTCTTTCGCCAGCGCAATATGGTTTTAGATCTAGATTGTCCACAGCTAACGCGGTGCATAACTTAACTAATTTTATTACTAGTGAACTCGGCAAATTTAACCAGACCTTAGGGATCTTTTTAGACCTTGACAGACTTTTCAAATACGAACGGTTCGCCGTCAATACATTTTATGTAAGACCGCACCAATGACAGAACCTATCAAATACGAACGGTTCGCCGACAAAACGTTTTGTATAAGGCCGCATCAATGACTGAACCTTTCAAATACGAACGGTTCGCCGACAAAACGTTTTGTATAAGGCCGCATCAATGACTGAACCTTTCAAATACGAACGGTTCGCCGAAAAAACGTTTTGTATAAGACCGCATCAACGACAGAACCTTTCCAATACGAACGTTTCGTCGGCAGAACGATTCATTCATGAGTGTCGATTCGAAAGAATCTTACACCAAAAAAGAATTCGTAGACAAAGCTTATTAAGCAAGATTTGTCACTACTAGTGATTAAATCTAAAGATTTTACATTTTGAAAGGTTTAATGAAAAACATTTGCAAATGAAAATGACTTATTATTAATAATATCCTACACAACATGGTTTTTACCAAAACAAAGGCATAATAAATCAACCATGATTAACAAAAGCAATTCTAAAGTTCATAGGACACATTATCACACTTCCTTTCCCGGCACTGTATGGTTCACGTGTTTCTTCGTATGCTAACATATTTCCACATCATCATTTTCTGACATGTGTATACGAATGAATTTGAAGAGTCGCAACACTACGGTAAATTTACACTATATTTATGTTTAAAAACAACCTTTGGCCACAACAACAACAACATATTTTCATATATCACACAGTACTAAAACAACATACATTGCTTAGCTATCACGCTGATATTTAAAAAAAAGGACGAAAGTCTGTGCCTCACAATCAGGCTCAAAATTCATTTATACCAATAGGTTATTTTCTATTCTAGGTCCATTTCTATATAATAGACTAAATAGAGAGCTAAGTATTTATAAATTAAATAATGTTAGCTGTAATTCTGAATTTCCGGTCTTAGTGCATTATTTTGACCCACTTATTACTGCTTCATTAACTTCTAGTTGCTTATGTAGGTCATTAAATTGTTATTACTCAATTGTACTTATGTAGATTTATGTTGATAAAAGCGTTTGTAAGCACTTCTTCGCCCGAGACATAGGTTCAAGCTAGTTAGGGCAAACAACAAATGTATTTCATGTCTAAATTAGTGAACCATTTATTATACATTATTGTACTCATTATCTTATTAAATAATATTAATTATTATTACGATAATTCGACCGCCAGGCGATGTTTAGTAGTTATAAATATAATTATATGTAAGTACCTATTGAGGATGTTGGTATTATCAGTTACTAAACTGTAATTACATAGATAAATAAATCGCTTTTATTTAATCAGTACTAGATTTGTTTGAGTACAAAGAGTGGAATTATTGTGATGGTGTTTGGTTTACTAAGAAGTTAGCATAACACAAAAATACAGTGAAATAGAAACTACCGATAATATTCTTACGTAAGTTTTGGGTTGCTAGGGCAACACCTAAAAATATTATTTTTCCGATATATTTTTTAATAATTTACACATAATATTCTATCAAAAATTGATATTCAACAAAACAACGAACGTGGGAATATACCAATTTAGCAAAATCAATTGGTAATCTTATATCATCAACATAATAAAAATCAAAATGTGTTTATCAGACAATTGCCCTATCTTTATTGAATGTACTTATAATCGCTACTGAGGAATTACATTATTTTAACAATATGTAATAATAGCGTAAGCGTTCGGCATGTTATAAAATCACTGTGAACGGTGAAAGACCAGTGATTTATCATTCGATTTTTTCGTACGTAGGTTAGGGTTACTACTCACTCACGCGTTGCTACCAATAAGCTGTTTTCAGACGATGCATAAAGACCCTATTTCGCCTATTTAACAGTAAATCTAGTAATTATTTTATTAAATATAGCTATCATGCCCTACATAATAGTAATTTTTTTTTGTTAAATAGCGTCTAACTTACCTACCTAGCAACCCTAACCTATGTACGCAAAAATCGAATGCAAAATCACAGTTCACAGTTCCTATGTCTAGTACACTCGTACTCCTATTTTATACGAAGCGGAAAGCTTGAACTGTGAGATAAGTTGGATAATCAAAATGTTCTCGCTAGTTATAGTTTTGATAGCCTGATAAGTAACATGTTGGTATTATATTATTTTGTATTTTAGTAGCAGCAGCTAAAGTATTATGTTAAGTATAATACTAAGCTAAACCTTCCTTAGTATTTTGTACTTAAGTCACGATTTATGTATTATCTATTTAGGTAAACGCCAGAATTCAAAACATGCTCCTTTCTTTAAACATTACTGGTTTTACTAAGTTGCCACTTAAGTATACGATTTTTGTGATGATAGTCGATATTTAAATAGTAATGAACTAATTAACTAATAATAGTAAGTAACTAGTAATTAAATATATGAAGATAATTAAAATCTGAGCATAAAATCAAGAATAGATCATGCAAGTGCATCCATCTATCCATCAATAATATCCATGTCTTTAGTTTGAATTCGAAATTAGAATTTCAAAACGTTATTCGAATTTTAAACTAGATAAAAATACACTATTCAGTTTTTGTAAGTAAGGTTTACTCATACATTACCGTCAGACACCGTTTCCTTAGGTTTCGCCAACATAGTACATAAATTCACTAGTCTATGCTCCATTTTAAAAATATTACGTATTTTTAAAAAAATACGTGCACCATATACGTTCGATTTAGAACTAAGTGGGTGAAAAGAATTTGAATCATAATCGCACCGTTATAGATTAGATTGGCTTATCATGTTTTTAGGCGATTGGTTTCGCGTCAATATTAAGTAAAACAGTAGGATTAACGATTGAATATAAAATTATTTTATTATCGAATTTGATTTTTTGAAATCCTAGTTTAAAGTTAATAAGTTTTATTAAATATCTTTAATGGCAAAATAAAAAACCTTGAGATATGTTGCGGGTAACAAATGGAATTGTTGGGAGTTGTCTTTTAAAAAAAAACAAAACAAAAAAAAAATGTCCCACAAAAGAAGTACAGAAAACTGTTAAGGATACCTTAATAATAATAATAATACAATCTACTTGTATATCCCGCGAAAGCTTGGGGGTCGCGGACTATTAAATATCAAGACCCTACATAATCGCGAGATATGCAATCTCAGAGAATATTTTCTACATACCGACGTGGGAGTGCATCGCAATGTAGTTGCAGTGGATACCGGCTTCACCCCGCTCGCTCTGGCTAAAGAGAATTGGCGCAGACCTGTAGTACTTAGTGTTAATGATCGCAGGGAAGTATGGAAGGGCAAAGAGCTCCATGGTCGGTTTTATCGGGCCCTAAACGGGTCTGATATAGATTTAAAAGCATCTACGACTTGGCTACGGTATGGTGATCTCTTCGGAGAAACTGAAGGTTTTGTTTGTGCGATTATGGACGAAGTTATCATGACGAATAACTATCGGAAATATATCCTGAAAGATGGTACGGTTGACATCTGTCGGGCATGTCACCGTCCTAGCGAATCAATCAGGCATATTATTTCTGGTTGTTCTCGTCTTGCTAACGGAGAATATTTGCACAGGCACAACCAAGTAGCCAGGATCGTACACCAACAGCTTGCCCTTAAATACCATCTTGTGAATCTAGAGGTGCCATACTACAGGTATGTGCCCGACCCAGTTCTCGAGAATGGTCGGGCCACGTTGTATTGGGATCGATCTATTATCACAGACAGGACTATTGTTGCCAATAAGCCTGATATTGTGCTGATAGATCGATTAGAGCGCCGCGCAATGATTGTTGATATCGCCGTTCCTCATGACGAGAATCTCGTGAAAGTTGAAAAAGAAAAACAAATTAAATATTTGGATTTATCTCACGAGATTGTCGATATGTGGAATGTTGATTCAGTGATCATTGTTCCGATAGTCGTATCTGCTCACGGATTGATAGCCAAGAGCCTCGACCAACACCTTAAGAGGCTCACGTTGGACGGCTGGATCAAGGGTCTGATGCAGAAGGCAGTCCTCCTTAACACGGCTCGTATAGTGAGGAGGTTCCTATCTTTGGAGTCCTAACCACCGGTGTCTTGGTCCCTGTACCCGATGTCGGTGGTCTACTATTTTTTATATTTTTAAATGTATTTTTTTAAAAATTTTTATAAAGTGTATGTTTAAAAATGTAAATAATATGTATATAAAGTAAATAAAGAGAATAATAATACAATCTCCTAATCCTTTGAAGCAATCACGAAAAGACTTCGCATCTATGAACAGCTGAAATTGACTTAACCATCAATTAGGTAATATATCGAAACCTGCATCCATCGTCATTTAGATTTTATGCTAAATTGCAAAGTATTCAAAATGCGGAAAATTTTCACGCGATTAATTAGGTTTTTGCAACAAGTATGCAACGGACAACGCCAAAAATAAAACCACATAATATATACTACATATCAGAACAAGCACACTGCAAAGAGAAGGAACCTTATACCAATCCGTCTGGCCAGCGTGGTATAGTAGGCCAAAACCTCCTTTCTGAGGAGAGGCCTATGTCCAGCAGTGGACTAGTAAAGGCTGTTGATGATGATGATGATGAACATATCAGAGCCTATGATTTAGCAAAGTTTTGTAAGCCTACATTTATAATTGTTAATTAACAAGTTCAGAAGTTTTTGGCATTGGAACGGACTAAGTCTCATTTTGTAGATATTTTTAATATCTGCAACTTTTATACCATACATTTCTTATTAAAAAGTCGAGGAACATTTAAATTGGCGAAAAAATACGTTCTCGTAACTTTAAACAGCAAATTATGTTACATAATAATGGCACGGTCTCAGCTGGTGCATTTTAGCTTTAGTTATATTATCATGATTTACCGAGAGGAACCGAAATACGTCGAAATATATCGGTTGGCATTTTTTTTTAATTCTTATCTAGTCGACTTCTTTTCCTAGTCTATAAAGTTAAAGGCATATTTCGAAAATTATCAAAGGGTCAGTGAAATAAATGACTTTTATTATGATTACATAAAAAAAATCAATGGAAACTTTGTCTAATAATTTTAAACCCGAGGTTATTCATTAGATACATCTCCTACATACCTGTACTATGTACTCGCCTCTTTTGAAACATGTTTTTGGAATTTGGAATTTGGTACCTGTGATGCAGCATCTATTAAGTCGTCGACTTTTTCAAGACTGTATCGATGTATCAATGTGGCTTAAGCCATATTGATACACAGATACAGTCATAGGTGGCAGGTTTGGGCCTCTGATAAACTCTATCATTCGGTGTTTTATGTATAGTCGTAGTAACACGGCCAGTATTTGCCGAAGCATGGCTGAGCACAGCTGGGCAAAAATCTTGTTTTTGCAACCTTTAAACTAGTTAGTTTCATTCTTGAATAAAGACTAAAATAATAGGAGAAAATACATAGGTGATATCTACACGGACGTGATATCTAAGTGTTAGTACGTATCTCACCCTAGATACGTACTAAGTGTTAGTACGTATCTAGGGTGTATGATAAATGTAAAAATAGTTATATCGGTCTTTATTATATATTGCGATATTTATTTATTAATAATTAGGTACTATTATATCAAACATATTGTACTTATAACACATTTTGACAATTACAGTGTGTACACTACACTATACACTTGTAATATAGTATTATTTACTGGAAGATTTATTGTAGCATTTACTGTTAGATAGATAATACAGAAAAAAAAATATAAATATTTAGACTAGAATTAATGTTTACTTACACTTATCCCATTTATATCCGTGCTACAGAGTAGAACTTCGTAGAAAGCTTCTTTAGATTTTTTTATGGACACAAGTGACCGTGTGTGTGCCGTATAAAGGCTCTACAACCTTACTTAAAGTTTTATTTCAAGCAAACTCAAAATGGCTGATTCGCTAGTAAAAATACGTCAATTTGTTAACGAATTACCATAGGCTAGGTAATCAGATAAAAACATTAATTTGTCATAAGTTTAATTACGAATTACGTTATTTTTTATTTTTCCATTCTGGATTTTTCAAGAGCGCTACACTATCTATATAGATGACATTTTGATATTATCTAAAGTGTGTAACTTACACATAGTGTGTTTCACGACCTTGAAGATACAAAATTCGATCTCTTAGTAGTAGATACGTATTTGTGCTGTTATCATAGTGGTTAATTTATTTACGCATGATACCGATAGCAGTGAAGTATATTGCCAGACACATAACTTTGATGTAGTCATTTACATTATGGCTTGTAATGAACCCCTTCAGGCACCCAATGAAACATACAATTAAGAAGACTACGTCGGTTTCGTCGTAAAGGTCTCTCTTGTTTATAACTTCCACAATTCGACAAACAATTGGGAATAAGATTGCCGGAAACATTTTCGTGACTAAAATGATAAGCATATATATATATATATATATATACATATTTGGTTCTAGTTTCTGAATTTAAATAAACGTATGTATTCATACATTCGTACATGTATATGTACGCTATGTAGTCACGAGTATATGCCACTAGATAGATTTAATGCTCCAAAGTGTGTGAAAAACTTGTTTGTGTCTATGTTGGTGATTTTTCATTAATATTTACAACTGCGTTATGTGTACTTAAATGCAATGAATGTAGTTTTAATGATGGAAATAGGACGATTATTACAGATTGAATGAGATTGAAATCTTTCCCATTTTATTAATTTTTGTACCGTTTTTACTATTATAAATTAATTTATCTTTGTTTTTTGTTTTTATAGGTTTTCATCCAGCAGTGAACGGAAATAGGCTGATAATGATGATTGAATTGATTAAGCTAAAACAATTTAAAATTTATCAAATGTCAGATATATCGTAGACCCCTGGGATAGGGCCTGACTAGGCATGGTGTCAATTCGGGGAGGACCTGAAATAACATGGTCCGGGTCCTCCCAGAGTAGGGCACCTGAGGCCGGCCGTCGGGGTGGTTTTTAGTGGAATCACCACATACTCCTAGCTCCTAGCCCCGAGGAGCAGGAGATCCGAAGGGATTTTCCACCCCGTCAACAAAAAAAAAAAAAAAAAAGATATATCGTAGAAGCCTTAGAGCCGATTCCAACCTATTTTGGGAAAAAGAAGAGAAAGAGAAGAAGTCTGACATGGCGAGGATTAGCCTTGGTACAAAATCACAGTGAACTGTGATTAATCATTCGATATTTTCCTACGTAGATTAGGGTTGCATCTTGCTCACGCGTTGTTGCTAATAAGTTTCGATCAAATAAACTTATTTACTTCATTTGATCGAAGCCAATAAGGTGTTTTCAGACGATGCATAAATACTCAATTTTTCCTATTTTTAATAATTATTATGTAATGAATGGTAGGTACATACTAAAAAAATTACTAGAGTTGCTGTTATGTAGGCAAAACAGGGTCTTTATACATCGTCTGAAAACACCTTATAGGCAACAACGCGTGCTAAATCACAGTTCACTGTGATTTTGTCCCATGACTAGCAAGGATATTAGTCACATGAGGAGATAGTTAAATATCAATAAACAGTGTATATTTGGGCTCATGTCTTTCGAATTCCTCGTAGGTAAGAGATAATACAGCATAAACTTTCACGTGACTATGTGGCGCGGCTTTTACCCCATTCCAGTTCAACGATTCCACTGTAGTGTCAGTTAGACTTTCCGATGCAAAATATAAGTCGCAATATGTGGGCTTCATCTTTTGGTAATTCACGCATGAGTGTATGTGTATCTTTACTTTTTGATATAAATGGTTAGTTTTAAGATCTGAGTAAAGAAACATGTTTTACTATGTTTCCCCGCGGCTCCAACCACGTGAATGTCGGTTATGGCGGTAACAAGTAGCTTATATTACTCGCTGATAATGTAGCTTTCCATTAGTATTTTTTTAAATGGTTTAGTGGTTTAGGCGTTAAAGTGCAACAAACAAACAAACTCACATTTATAATGCATTGGCTATTGCCGGCGGCTCCGCCCACGTGTATGTCGGCTATCGCGGTAAAAAGAAGCCTATGGTACTTGCTGATAATGAAGCCTTCCATTGATGACAAAAAAATTAAAATTAGTTTAGTGGTTTAGGCGTGAAAGCGTAAAAAACGAACAAAAAACTGACTTGTCCATTTATAATATAAGTATGATTGTTGTATAGACTCACCGAGTCCAAAAACGAGTCGCCTGACGGTTCGTGACTAATACCGTCCATGAAGGCCTGCGACTCAAAACCCACAAGTGTGTTGCCGGCAAAAGAGAATTAATTTAAAGAACATTTGAAAAACAAAAACAAATTTACTTTTACATACCAAATATTTTAACAGGAACTTTACTAAATAACCTGATAATTGCTTTTACGTGATAAGAAAAACATGTGAAAACAAATTAAATTCTCGTAATAGTATCTACCTACTTATACAGATAGACATTAGTTGCTTGTGTAAGTATCAGTTACCTCTTCATAATCGCCCAAAACCAGAAACCACTTCCTTCCTGTTTTTATTCCTTTATTAACGACAAATAGGCCAATAGCCAATGGGCCTGTTGTCCAATATTATTTAAAAATACCTGTCCTTTATTGCTTCCTTAGTCGGCTCTTACGACGCCCACGTGATGAATAGGGGTGGTGACACTCTGTATTCTTAATCCGCCACCACACGGAAGTCCGTGTGGTGACGGATACAGATACTACTAAGCGACTAAGGAAGCAAACTACGCAGGACAACAGCACTGCAGAGAGAAGGAAAACTTGAAACAAACTCTATACCAACCCGTCTGGCCAGCGTGGTATAGTAGGCCAAAACCTACTTCCTAAGGAGAGGCCTATGTACAGCAGTGGACTAGTAAAGGCTGTTGATCTCCTTTATTGTCAATAGCTACTAAGCATTTTTTACATTCCAGGGTTTTTTATTGATAGAAATATTAAAATTATTGAATCTATGATTCATGAAATTTAAATTCATGAAACGTTATTATGAATACTGACATAAAATCTCAAATTTCGTCATACAATTAGTGGGAATATAAAGAAGTTAATTAAATAAAGTTCAGAATACTCATTAAAACTTAAACAATTAACTTTCAAAATAGATAATAAACAGTGATTATTGACACTTGAGCAATTCAGAATATTACTACTGTAGTATTGACACTAATGCGAAACTTCGCTTTGTAATTTTCAATTTCACAAAATGTTTCTCAGAAACTACACGCTCAACAATCACTGGGTGTACTTCCGCTTCTAGCGTGTTTAAACAAAGGGTGTCTCATTAAAAGTGCACTTTTTCATTTTTAAATAAAAAAAACCTATTTTATGAAAAAGTTGTGATATTTTTATTGGATTGTAAAGAAGACATGTTCTAATTAAGTATGGAATAAAATATATTTACATTTTATTTTATTTATATGCAAATGTCCCCCACGGCTCTGATGACAGGCCATTACTCTTTTCATGAAATTGTCCATGACTTATACACAGAGAAGTGGCTGTATCTCACCGATGACTCGTTGGATCTCTGATTTGAGCTCAGAAATTATTTTTGGTTTATTCGCATAAACCCGAGATTGACGACCGAATGGTGTGGTTTGTGTAAAGGACTACACTACACTAAGTACAAGCTCTGCTTAGTTTGGGACTAGATGGCGTTGTGTGACTGTAAGAGAATATTATTATTATTTAAAAAAAAAAACAATAAAACTCACGACGTAAAATCGCACGATCTTGGTGGCCAGTTGACATCAGAATTTTGTGAGATAACGTGTTCTGGAAATGGTTGTTGCATTAAGTCGATTGTTTCATGCGCAGTGTGGCACTTTGGGGTTTCAGCTTAATTTTCCCCACTTTTGTAATGAATTTTCACAATCATTACGCGTTGTTCTTTCGAAAAGCGCTCTATTTTTAATAATCGGAGCAAAAATAGCTGTCAAATTTCACAGTTGCCACTTTCACGAAAAAAAAAGATTCTAAATTTAAAAAGCAGTACCTTCCTGTTTTATTGGTTTATTTATTTTAGAAGTTTTTCAGATAACAGCTGTTGTACCCTAGCAATGTTTTATCAAATAGGACGGATACTATTTTTTTACAAATATAATACACATATGAATCAACATAAAAGTTTATTTAGTCGAGAGTTTTGAATTACTTACTATATAATATTATTCTAACGACTTCGAGTTCTGAACTGTTACTGTTCACCTGAACACCTGTTTGATTTCTGATGGTGCGCCATCCATAAGTTGTCACGTGGAAAAACCCGCTTATGACCGATGAAGTTTAACTTAATGAAATGGAACTTCAATAGCTTTTAATTATTAAATGAGCGGTTAAAAGATCAAAGTCGAAACATAAGGTTAAAAGTAAACTAAAACATATCTACAATTTAAGAATAACATTCTTAATCAGCTAGCTTAAAATACCCCAACATAAATACGAAAAAAATATTCCGTCAGTCACAAATACGAAAAGCAAAATACCGATTTTCACAATTCCGAATGGTTCAACATTCCTAATATAACAAACAACTCCGATTGATCATTCATCCTATTTTTGTTATTCAAAAATTTCAAAGTTCCTAACGTTTATAATTACTATGCTTGAAATACTGACTTTCAATAGATCGAATAACAAAAAGTCCGACTTAATGATTATTCGAATCTTTAAAAATTAGTATTCCTTCTAATGTTTTTTCAAATAAAAATATTTTCATTCGCTGGTCACAGTTCTAACCTAAACCAACAGATTTAAAAACAATAGAGAGGATCTGGCTTTAACAGTCACAGTTCTGACCTAACCTAATCCAAACAAGTCAATGACAGTAGATGGTACCTTACGCTTTATCCGAATCGACGATATATACTCGTATATCACAAGGAGAAGAAGAAAACACAAAAAATCTATTAACACACAAATATTAAAAACAAAATAGACGTTTTTAAATTACATTACACATTACTTATACATTTTTAATATATATGCGTAACTGAATATTATATAACTGAATCGGAATTTGAATCCTAATTTTAGCTGTTTATTCGAAGTATTGAAAATCGGAATGTCGTTTTGGACCGAGATGCCATCGAGCATTTGATTCTTCGAACGTGTTAAATTCGGCAAACAAACAAATCACACGACTGTCGGTAATTTAAATTTCGTGAATTTTAAAGGTTGGCTGGTAGAGAATGCCATGAACATTAAGACCGCCAAAGTACACAAGTGTAAATACACAAACAGAAAGATTTACTTTCCTGTAATACCGCCGGTAAAAAATATGTTTTACATTACAGTATGCGGTTTTTGCACTCCTCATACGAATAAATATAAGTTCCGTGTTGCGTTCATTTGTGCACACGATTGATTACGTTTGGAAAATCGTATCAATAAAATTAGTTCGCATACTCATAGATAATTGTTTATATGTCATTACATAACAAGATACTAAACATAAACATACATATTTACTGAATCATCGAGGAATCACCTTATACTGTACGGGGTGTACAATTGGAAAATGGGTACAAAAATATTACTCGGTTAGCAAATCAATACACACTATATTTGCTGGTACGAGTAATGTACATCATGCATCGTAATATGGACCTTATCTATATCCACATAAAAATACATTAAGACTTTACTTTATTGACCATGGTTTAGTGTTTCCTAACATATTTCAGAAGCAAAAACTACTAAAATTCGTCAATAAAGTTTATAGGAGGGAAGTACATATATAATAGTAGTTAATTTAAAGTGAACTTACGCATCTTAGTGGTATTCATTTTGAATTATTTTCTCAACGACGTCTTCTCAGTGTGATCTCCAAATAGTCAACGAGTTTATCACGATAATATCATCAGTCGATGTGCTATCGGTTGATTTATTCACGACATTATCTACAAGATAACTGATCCTAAGCCACCTGTTTCTTTTCCGCGGTAATAACCTTAGGGCTTAAAGGTTGGTTTCAACACGGATTTTATTATTAATCGATATACAATTTTCAAACAATAGTAACTTAACAATTAACGTGGTAGTAAGAGCAGATTACGACACGTCTGCTTGGCATTTTCATTTACTATTTGAGTGATAGGTTTCTCATCTCAAAAATAAACTTTATTCCTCTTTGTCATGAGAGATATCTACAGAGGGATAGCTATATATAGGCACAAATGGAAGGACTCGACCGAAATGATACCACCACGGCCTCACAGAAAACCAGTACAAATTATTTTTTCGTTGCTTTGCAAAAGCCCTTGATTCTGGAGGAGAGGGACTCAAAAGGCAGCAACGCACCTGTGACTCTTGAGTAACAAGTATCCATGGGCGGCGTATAGTCACACAACTGTGACCCAACAGCTCGTTTTCCCTCTCTACCATAATAAATAAAGAATTAATTCAAGTACCCATCTGACTAAAATTACCAGTATAAGTAGAATACATAATCAGGTCAAAATTAATATCATATATTAAATAAGTAATTAAAAAAAACCGCCTTATATTTTCGATATATTTTCTTGATTCCTTAACACACCAAGGAAAAACACTCACGTACATACGCGAAGCCATTAGGTTACGGTTTTATTTCCGTATGCTAAAACTCTGAGAGAAGTTAGAGATGCACTTTAGTACGCAATGGATGAGTGTGCATGTGAACACACCATAATTGCGGGAGTCCATTACAATAAGTGGAGGAAGTAAAACCAGAAACCACCCTGAGCTTAATAGCGTTTAGGTTTAGTACCATTCCATTATTGCGTATGCATAAGTTTTCTTATTGATTAGTAGTAGTTTAAAGACATACTTGAACCTACAGGATCATTACAGGGTTATTTTTTTGCCTGGCAATTTGGAGTATGTCATGCTATGCTATGAAGCAGTCTTGTAGTCTACAAGGCTTCTTTCACTATTATTGATATGTACGATCTCTGATATGTGCATTATGCCTGCCTAAAAAAGAGGTACCTTGGAGTTTCTTGCCTATTTTTCTAATTAGAACCAAATTATTGAAGCAGACAACTAGCTTCACGCCTGGCTTATTTTGACTGATTCCTACTCAAGCCAATTCAAAATAATGTTGATATATTTCTATGTCAAAAAACTATGTACCCACTATTATAAGTACCAATTTATAGTTGCGGACTTTTTGTTAAATCAAAATAACATTTTCTTCCACAATTAATGTTATTACACAATTAAATTAGTCAAGACTTTCTAATAACACACCTAGGTAGATACCCATGGCCTATACTAGTACCTGCTTGCTATTAGTACTAGAAGCGAAATCTTGAAAGGGTCGGCACCATAATAATTATAAACTTGTAATTGTGAACCTCTTCATCTGTTTTAAAATGCCAAGTGAAAATCAGAATAATCTAAAGATGTTAGGGAATGATCTTCAAAACAGACCATAGTACTAATGGCCAAGAAAACGATCCCAAAGAGAGCACGCACGTGCTGTCTCACCGAACGTTAGTTCAAGCATCAATCTAATACAACTGATGTAATATTTTATTAAATTTTGTAACATATATTGCGCCCTATTTTTTAGTAAAGTGATATTTTGTTTATGAAATTATCTAGTTTCATTTTGCTGAATAACAAAATGTACATATTTAAAGTCTTGATTAGTTTCATGTAAACTCAATTATTTTATATTATTGTAACTACGTAGAAATATTACTACTTCAAAAAACACACATTTTAAAAACATTTTTACGCCAAGGTCAGTCAATGGCATCGGAATAATTAAATGAAAGTTATTTGATATCAAAAGCTTTTCCATTCTTGATTGATGCTAAATATTTATTTAATATTTCTTTATTTTCAAACCTACATCATAATTTCAACATCGGGCAAGACCACACTTTAAGGTATAATAAACTGTGTATTGGATAGCCAATACCCGATGCATATCCTATTAATATTTCAAACAAAATCGATGTTAAACCAAGTCTTTGCTACTTCGCGGGTTTATTGTCTCGTGTTCCTTTACTGTAGCAGGTACTGTTACCTCTTTTTTTTAAACACATTTAAGATATTTTGTGAGGGAAATGCGGGGGAATCATACTTCGGTGCAAATGGGTGTGATATAGGAGTGATAGCACGGCCTCACATAAAACCGATGTATTAAGCAATTTTTGAAGTAAAAACTTCTTTGTGCATTGGGCATTTTTGAACAAAAAACAAAATAATGTATTTTTTGAGATAATAATAATAATTACTTCACATCTCACAAACTGTGTGTCTGTTCCCAAGCTAGACAGAGCCTGTACTATGGTAACCAAACTGCTGATAAACATACTTTTATATTTCTAAATACATACATATTATAGATAAATTACACCCAGACACAGAGCAGTGTCATCCGCGTAAGAGAAGATGTTCCCGGCCTCGATTCTTTTTTCTTTTTTATTTATTTCATGCTTTATTTACAAGAAAAATTTACAAAGGTAGACTTGATGCCGTATGCATTCTCTCCCAGTCTACCTTAGGGTGGTATAGAAATTAGTGATTAGGTGCACTAAAATTGGGTAAATATACAAGACTTGACCAAGAAATACGTTTACACGAAAAGCGAAAAAAAAATGAGGACAGGAGGAAATATATAAATTTATAATATAGAATATACTATCCGATTGAATCATCATCATCAACAGCCTTTAATAATCCACTGCTGGACATAAGCCTCTCCTTAGAAAGGAGGTTTTGGTCTACTATACCACGCTGGCCAGACAGGTTGGTATAGGGTTTGTGTCAAGTTTTCCTTCTCTCTGCAGTGCTGTTGTTCTGCGTAGTTTGCTCCCTTAGTCGCCTCTTACGACGCCCACGGGATGAATAGGGGTGGTGACACTCTGTATTCTTAATCCGTCACCACACGGACTCTAATTACAGTATTATCGGTAAGATAATACAGCAAATAGTAGGATAAAATGAAAAATACGTTATACCAAACCGTCTGGCCAGAGTAGTATATCAGACCAAAACCTGATTTCTAAGGGGAGGCCTATGTCCAGCAATGAACTATTAAAGGTTGTTGATGAATGATGATGATGATAGTGACGAATCATTTTAGTACCTTAAATAAAACAAAATAACCAAGATATAATTATTTATTCTAGAACATGTACACAATACTGCTCTTAAATCGATTAAAATTATAAAAGGCGTAGCTTTGTAAATTCATTAATCTATTTAAAGATAAACACTTTTCTATCATTAAGTGGTTGGGGAAAACGTGAGAACCGTCTTCTTGGAATTGGCTCTGAACTCACAATTGCTTCCATTGTATCAATGAATTCCTGTAACAGATTTATTATTAATTAAAAATAGTTTCAAAACTAACGGCACAAAAAGAAAATATTTATAAATACAACATAGTTGTAGTACACACTTTAAAAACAAATGCTCTTAATAGAGTAGAGGTTATATTAACCCGTGTTCAGGTGTAGTAATAAATCCTTTTAAAAAAAATTGAACCGACTTCAAACAATATTGACAAATAGCACTAAAAACTAAAGAATAATTACAAATCTAAGTAAAAAACTAAAATAAGTGCGGCCCTCAATATAACAGTTAACATTATAATAGCATAGTCCCTTCTAGTCTGTTTGAAGTTGGTGCCAAGTCAAATAGGTGCTTGAGGTTTAGTGTAAGATATGTTTGTAATTAGTAGATAAGTACGAAATCTTTCGTACTGACCCTGCTAAGGTTGAAGCCATCTTGAATTTCCCCACCCCCACAACTAAAAAAGAAGTTAAAAGATTCCTAGGAACGGCATCCTGGTACAGACGCTTTGTGCCGAACTTCAGTACTATAGCTGGTCCGCTTAACGGACTCACTTCTAGTGGAAAAAAGGCACGCTCTTTTGAGTGGACCCCTGAAGCCGACACGGCTTTTCATACCCTTAAGTCGTATTTAGTAAATGCACCAATTTTGGCTTGCCCTAACTTCAATTACAGTTTTGACGTCCACACAGACGCGAGTGCTTTCGGTGTTGGAGGTATGCTTTCACAAACCATCAATGGCGAGGAGCACCCAATAGCGTATATGAGCAGATCCCTCACTGGGGCTGAACGTAATTATAGTGTTACCGAAAGGGAGGCTCTCGCTGTATTAGTCGCGTTAGAGCACTGGCGGTGTTATCTGGAAAACGGCAAAGTTTTTACGGTCTACACTGACCATTCCGCGCTTAAATGGTTTTTATCCCTGACTAACCCTACGGGACGCCTCGCTCGTTGGGGTGTAAGACTATCGTCATTTGATTTTATAGTAAAGCACCGTCGAGGCAAGGACAATATTATACCGGATGCCTTGTCTAGATGCATACAAGTTGCTACCTTAAATACACCAATCGTGACAACAGCTAACACCTCTGATACTTGGTACCTTAATATTTATTATGGGTGCATTAGTTCTCCATCTAATTACCCTAACTATAAAATTGAAGGGAATATACTTTATCGTTACATGAAGAGTAAAAATCGGCTCACATCAGAATTTAGCTGGAAGGAAGTTATACCAAGAGAGTCACGACACGATGTTATTAATAATAATCACTCGAATCTTACGGCGGCTCACTTAGGGATCTTCAAGACTTATAGACGGCTTCTTTTAAAGTATTACTGGCCAGGCATGTATGCAGATGTAGTAAAGTTCGTTGGCGACTGTAGCACTTGCTTAGCTTATAAGCATCCCGCTCATACTACCTTAGGAAAAATGGGCAGACCAAAAGACTGCTCACGCCCGTTTCAAATGCTTTCCATAGACTTGGTCGGACCTTTACCTACTAGTAGAAAACAGAACAATTATATCTTCGTTGTTAATTGCTGTTTCTCTAAATATTGCTTAATATTCCCACTACGACAAGCCACTGCAGCAGCTGTCTGTAAACACCTTGAGTATAACGTGTTTTTAGTTCATGGTATTCCTCAAACCATTATTATGGATAATGGCACACAGTTCGCAGGCCGCGAAATGGAAGCACTCTTAAATAAGTACAAAATACCTAACGCGCAATTTACCCCTAAATATACTCCTCAAGTTAATAACGTTGAGAGGTATAATAGGACTATAATCACATCAATATCAACTTTTGTGAATGATGATCATCGAACTTGGGACCTACACCTACCGGAGATTCAATTCGCCATTAATAATTCTGTGAACGAAGTAACAGGTTTCACTCCCTCTTTCTTGGTGCATGGTAGGGAGGTAGTCACTTGTGGTTCTCACTATGTTGATAACGATAATAGTAATGAGATTTTGTTCTTGCCACGTGATATTTATGCCGAAAATCTTGGCTACTTAGCCGAAATATTTAATAAAGTACAGGTTTCCCTTTGGAATAACTACCAAAAATCGTGTCAACGTTACAACTTGCGTCGTAAACACGTCGAATTTAATGTGGGAGACGAAGTGTGGAAGCGCTGTTTCTTCCAAAGTGATAAAGGTGCACGTTTTAGTAAAAAGCTGGCACCCAAGTTCGAAAAATGCAGAGTAACAGAGAAAAGGTCGCCACTAGTCTATGTATTAGAGGACATGAATGGCCGCAACTTGGGAGCTTGGCATGTTAAAGACCTAAAGTTAAAACTAATGTCCTCGTAATCCTCATAATATATGTATTAGTCGTTAGGTGTGTTTTGGATTTTTCTGTCCCGGAAAAATCCTTCGCTGGGAAGGGGGGTACTGTTACAATGCTATGCATTAATGTTTCAGTTATTCACTTACGAGCTTGATCCCATAACTTATAGCTAATTAATTTTAAATCCTAAATAAAACTTAAACCTAGTCTTAAAATTAGACACTAAATACAATTATTAAAATATTATTTTACAAACAAACTGTCAGTGGCTCCATTACTTCAATATAGTGAAACCGGCCGCCGCACTCGCGATGGCGGGGCGTGGGCGCCGGGCGGGGGGAACGGTGAAAGTGAAGGGAGTCCGCGAGCTCTGTGCGCGCGACGAGAAACATTCTACGCATCGTTGTCTTGCTGTGAGCTTGTTAGAAATACGTACTCGACAACCGGATTCAAGTTCCGTTAATTTTATTATTCAGTTATTATTTTCCTGCTACCGTCTCAACTAAAAATTGTAAATATAAAACTAAAACACTAGTGAATATTATAAACCCCGTGTCTGGGTAAGTTGTGCTTTTATTACCTTTATCATACCACATATGTAATAGTTACCGCTATCATTCAAAATGTAATTAGCCGTAGGTAGTTACCATCTAAACCTATGTATTATTAGTGCTTGGTTATTGTTTCTACACATGAATAAAAGCGCACCATCACCTGCATTATGTTGCTGTGCCTACCTACATACATGCTTAATAACTTAATAATGTGTTTTTGCCTTTTATTTGTTCTTTTATTTTCAATTGTTCTTATTATGTTTTTTTCTTATTTTTAATTTCTCTTAGTCCTTCCGCTTGCTTTAAACCGTGACTGCCGCACCTTAGAAATCTATTTTCTGCATAATGTGAGAGAATCAGTCGCTTACCATTGTGTACCCTTATGCTGCAGTCACGGTGCGAATTTGGACAGAGTGTTAATGTTCCACCCAAACCTGATTTCAGGGTTTTAAGTTCACCCTTGGTGATTATCATCGGCTGATTTCGGCCTATCCTAGTTCCGGCCAACGCCACAGGGTCAACGGATTATTGGCTGTACCACATCACTCGAAGCTTGTTGGCTGATCGCTAAGGACTACCCAGGGAAGCGTAAGATTCCGCGCGTCAGTGCAGATAGGGGCTTGGGTAACGAACCCACCTAATTCTACCCACATAAAAAAATAAATTAATTTTCTTTTAAAACTAATTGTTAGTTTTTTTTTTATTTTTGTTCTACGAAGTAGTGTAATTATGTACATCTAGATGTAACATGAAACTAAAAACACAACGTACTGTAATCTATATTTTCAAACTGTAGTATGTTAGATTATATTAAATGAAGTTTAATAAGTCTGTTTCTTTATTTAAATAAGGTAGCAAGATTTGAATGTAAAGGAAAATCTACCCTTTTAATAAAAAAAAGAATTTTCTAAATCGGTATACAAATAAAAGAGTTTTGAGGTAACAAACATGTAAAAAATTGCGTAACAAACTTTCTTTTTTTATCTAAATGTTTTGTAATCTCATATACTCTCTTGTGCACATATCTCTCAACCCAATAGAACACACCAACACCTAACAAATATTTTGAAAGAACCAGTTCAAAACATAATTAAATTTTTAAAAGAGCTATGCCCTAACATCTGAAGGTCAAGGCCCTTCCATCATCATCTCAGCAATATAACATAACGACTACTAAACGCAAGTACCTATATAGCTAGAGAAACAAGCTAAACGCGATGTCGGGGCTGTTAAATTTGAGGGCTTACCTCGATTTCTCTACGATCCCATCATCAAATCCTGATTTGGTGGTAATGCAACCACCTCGGGAGTATACCCTTTGGATTACAAAAATAATTTTGAAAATAGGTGCACAATTGACCGGTGGACCGGATTGAGGTGTCGAATTAAAATAACCTCCTTTTCTTGACTTTTTGAAGTCACAACTTACACCAATGCCCTTATTAGGAATCATTTTAAGGGTGTTACAAATGTTTTGTTGCAACTATTTTTAGGACACAATCTATAAAATCTTTAACATTATCAACAAGAAAGTCTATTCAGGAATCCAAAGAGCTAGATATTTTAATTTACTTAGTAGTTTCCAGAACATACGGCAATTCGAAGTCGGATAACATTATCATATCATTAGCTGTCCCCTGACTTTCTTGACCTTACATGCCATTACATTTTCAAAGGCAAATGGCAGAAAGTACGTAGTTATTTCGTGTAAAGTCAAAAACATCTTACCCTCCTAACAGACAGGGCCCTGGCTCTAACGAACCATATTACCGTTTCAGTACAAGGCGGCACCGTCAATGAACCCTGGTAGCAAACATAACTGCTAAAGGGTGGGCTGAAGTAAGTAAGAGGCTTCGCAGTAAAGTTGTTTGTATTAAATGGTTCACCATTGCTAAAGTTCATCATTTTTGCTAAGCCTTGATGAGTGTGGTTTCCGTACTGAAAAGAAAATCAACTTTAGTCCAAAAAAAAAAATGGAATAACTAAATACGTTTTAGAAATATATCGCAGAAGGCGTAAACAAAAGTGTCATCAATTTTTGTAGTAAAGGGATCTTGTAACTATTTCAAGATGATTAAACTGTTTTATCGTTTCTTTAATCTTAGTCTTAAAGTAGCGAACTAAAAGTAATCTTAAAATAAAAATAATCTTAAAGGATTTTCTCCGCCCAATTAACCAACTGTCTGATTTTTTAAATTTAACTGCTAAATTAAGAAGCTTCCAGATGTCAGTCAGATCATACAGATATAATCGCCATTATAAAAAAGTTTTAGACGTCAAAATGATAGGAATCAAGTTAACAACAAGTAAAGTTGTGGCATTTTAATTTAAGTATAGATGGAGATTTGATTTTTAGATATAAAAGAGTTGATTAGTTATAAACTAAGTTTTTCTTAAAATTGTGGAAAAAGTTATTTTATTCATTACGAAAACGGGTGTGATGTCTATTCGAGAGATTAACTCGAACAAACATGAGTCGAATGATTTCCTTATGCAGTTCTAACTTTACATACTCCTCCTCCTTTTGAAGAAGTTGAATAAAAAATATATCACAACTGAACGTGTATGACAACATTTATATTATATGTATATTATATTTATATAAATGCACTTAGTTTAACCCATTATGTTTATTTTTATTATAAATCACTGAAATATTTCTCAAAATTACTCTAGATTAAACTTCAAATTAATTTTGATTTCTAGACAGATTACCAACAGTTAGACTAGGTAGATTATTTTTATGTGGGTACAATGTCCTTGCGTCATGATGTTATGAAGATAGCAAAACTGTTCATTTCAGTTAGTGTGTCATCTTTGATTAAAGCATGCACTGTAATCCAAGATACTTTGTGCTGATTGCAAGAGCACACAAAAAAGTGAAATGAGCCTTTTTGATCCTCGTTCATATTTTATTGTCAATTATTTGTATCCCTGAGCTACCCTACCAATGAAGGCAATATCATCATTGGTATCAGTAGTGTGACTCTATCGAAAATTTTCCACCTTGGGTACGACTGAGGCCATGGTCATAATCAGGACAGAAGACTATGCCTGATTTGAGAAGGTTTGAGTCAAACCACTTACAAACGACGTTATAGTTTGACCCTGGACTGCTGATAACCTGTAGGGGTTCGAAGCAAAAAAAGAGGGTATTTGGAACAGGGTAATCAACCTACTTACCCATTATGACTTTTGTTTATTACCGATACGTGACCAGTACATAACAAACGTATAGATATCAACAAATCAAATGGAAAGATACCTCGAAGAAAATATCTTATCTGTATCTACATAAAAGATAATATCTTTTTTTTAATACGATAAGATCAAGACTTGAAAGAAGTTTCTCGCATTTCTTTCGCTCTTACATTTGATATGTTTTATTCGCATCACACCAACAGCGTTTAATAGTCCACTGCTGGACATGGGCCTCTCCTTAGAAAGGAGGTTTTGGCCTACTATACCAGACGAACTGGTATAGGGTTTGTGTCAAGTATCCTTCTCTTTGCAGTACTGTTGTCCTGCGTGGGATGGAGACGACACCCACGAGATGAATGGGGGTGGTGACACTTCGTATTCTTAATCCGTCACCACACGGATATGTCGTGCGCATAGTATGTTGTTCGCATAGTGCTGTATAAACTCAGACCCCGTTCTTTTATGTCCCTCTGGACATTCGTAAGCCAGGTGGTCTGAGTACTTCCTCTTCCCCTCTTTATAATAGCCTTAGAAAGGCACTTCCTCACGATAGCAGTAAATATTTTATACATTTTTACACATTTATATTTTATACATGTGAATGATCATATAGCACACAGGTCCTATATGAGCATTCACAACCATGTTCTATGTATATATATTATTATTTGACATTGATAGATTGATGTTATTTTGTTTTATCTGACACGCAGCTTAAATAGATTATTGCAATCAGATACTCGTATAAAATTTTTGCATATTTGGCGTACTAATAATTATTATGTAAACAAAAATGAATAAAAATTGATTATTACTTTTATACCTACGATTTAGTAACCCGACCTAAAATTATGTAACTTATCAATTGTAGATAGTATTTTTTACAAAAAAAAACATATACGAGTATATGACAATAATAAATAGCAAAGCTGGTTGTCTTTCAGACACGATATCTTATCGTTACGGAATCAAAGCAGGTTTATAGGAATAAACAAATTTTTTTTTTTGGTGACAATACATCATCTATACAGACACTCACGTGTGCTGTTAGTTATTTTATAATTTTAGCACTAAACTTATAAAATAAGGGATTCAGAAAAAAATGAATGTTTGATTACGGTGGCGACAGCACAATAATTCATAGCCACGAAGCCTCGAAGTTCACAGATCCTTACAATTTCAGGATATTTATCTTCTAATCGGGACCAAGTCATAAAATGTATTTCAAAATACTGTTTTTAAAATTATTTATAATACAGTAAAACGGTAACGTATTTGTTTAATCAAAAAACTCTTGTAACTTCATCTTTTTCCGTTAATTTGTTTTATAACGTAAACATAAATAGGTTTCTATTTTGACTTGTACGAGTATGTCTAGTCAGTGAAGCATATTGTATTAAGGTCATAGCTCACCCACCTGACACCTGACCAGCATCTCCTCATCCAGACCTCGTCGTTTAGCGTCCACGTGTTGTTCAGAAATATTCGTTATTTTTAATTATCTACTTCCCTACGTCATTCTCCTCCGCCAGAAATAAAATTCACTATTGGTGATTGTTCTAAAATAATAAATTCTTTAAATCAAGCTCACGAGAAAATTATAAGAATTCAAATATATTCAGTTTATTTCCAAAGTATTTTTTAAATTATTATGTTACGACAATGACGCAGAAGTAAAATGGGCGAAGAATTATCCGGGAATAGATGAGTAGTTTGTCAGGTTTATCAGGGATCGTCACTCGTAAACCACTCGACTTGCGCGAGGGCAACGCAAGGCAATCGTGCGAGCAACCGGTTCACCAAGTGGTATAATATTGTATAAACTAACTAACTACATAGCCCACACATACACACACACACACACATACACACTCCGCACACACAAATGCACACACACACAAATGCACACACACACACTCACAGACACGCACATTGCGAAGGTTAGACATTCATATCATTGGTGATGTTTTTAGAATGGCTTACTTAGTCAAGCTTCATTAATTGAAACGAATTCATTATGAACATTGTTAGAAAGATTAGAAAAATGATATAAAACTGTATTTAATGTATATTTGTGTCATTGGAAGATTGCTGGTACTTATAGCTCAGGTATTACCTATTTTAAGTGCCAGCCGAACATGTTTTGGAATGTAAATGTGCATACCTATAAAATTGTCAAAGAGTCAGTAACTATTGTAAAAGAATAAAATAAATAAATAAATAAATAAATAAATAAACTAAACGCTCGAGGCGAAGCAGTGTTGGTCGGGTGTCAGGTGGCTCGTAAGCTATGACCTTTACTTTGAACGCTGTATACAGTTGTAATTAGACTGCAAATTTAGACCGTGACTATTGTGTAGCATAGAACTTTGCAGTTCTTAAATTTCTGTCTGTTTCTTTATCTTTATACATATTTATTCTAAATAAATTTATATGTCTACTAGCAACCAAAATTACTAGTATTCTCGCTAACCCCTCCCGCTAAGCTAAATTGCTTGTGTTAGGAGTGGGTTCTTGTCGATAGAGTACTGGTCAGGATTCGAACCCACGTCCTCTTGATCGCAACCATACTCAAGTCAAATACTATAATATCAGAGGGCAAAGTGCGAATTTATTTCACTTCTACTCGATCTTTACGGTGAGCGGGTCGGTGCTATTGGCCCGCACCGAAATCTTCACTAATCGCAAACGCATTGCAAAGTTAAGCAACTCTACTCTTCTGTGCCGCGGAGGGCCGCTCTTCTTTAAGCCGTGGGTCCCGGTTGCCCTTCAAACATCTGTGGCAATCGTTACGGGTAGTTAGAGCCCTAAAACTAGCCACATTAATTTCCACATAACTTTTTCGTTTTGTAATTATATTTATTCATCTATAAATATAACCTTTAAAATGTAAAATCTATAAAAATTATGATCTGTATTAACATAATGTATAAGCCCCTTTACATGCCGTTAAATATGTGATATATGTTTACGTAATACGATATACGTAAAAGAACCATTGTTCACACAAATTTTGTTTTTCTTTCTTAGTATATATTATGTGAGATAAGAAAAATATGCCTATATTGTACACTGTGTCAAACGGAATCAGCGTCAACGTCAAGCGTCACATAGGAAATTGGTTTATCTTTCGGCATCAAGCACCTAGTAACGATATAGTGTCGAATTGTATAATCATATTACGTACGGTAGTTAACTTTGGTATTTAAAAAAGATTTATTTCGGTATACACTGACTTTTCACTGCACGGATGGCGTAGTGGTTTAAACGGACGCCACGCCGTTTTCTATTGCGCTGAGTGTTGTGGGTTCGATCCCCACCTATGATAACACTTTGTGTGATCCACAAATTGTTGTTCTGAGTCTGGTTGTTCTTTTTGCCCGTTTTATGTATGTGTGTAAAGTCCCCCGCGACACAAGATATAATACTAGTGCGGGATTGGCTCTTTAAAAAAAAAATCACTCGCAATGCCATCGGTATAAAACTACTATCGATTCATGCGATTTTTAATTCAATTGTTATTCATTTATTTATTTTTCAGTGGTGCAGTGGTAGCGTATGCGTCTACTGTGCTAAGGTCTCGGGTTCGATTCCCAGGTCGGACCAAAAGATTGTATGATCTGCGAACTTTTGTTTCGGAGTGTGGGTGTTTTTATGTATAATATGTATGTATTTCCAAAAAAGAAAAGTATTTAAAAGTATTCTATCAGTCAACCTATCTTTCAGAGTACAAGCTCTGCTTAGTTTGAAACTAGATGGCGTTGTGTGTCAGATGTCCGAAATAATTATTATTCAAACCTTATATAAACTGGAGATTCCTAAAATAGCTTGAGCATCCTTTGGATAACCTTCGAGAGCGTCTTGTATAGTCTTGTACTCAGCCGATATAAACAAAGCTTGCGTTTCGACAGGATACACTTGGCCACCGATCCTGTGTTCTGACGGCCAGTGAACAGTCATTGAGTGAAATAAATATCGGCGACTATGAACTGCACCGCCGTAAATCAAAGGACGCCGATAACGAGGCCATATACCGTAGAGAACCGCTGAAATATAAATTAATGTTAATTAATCTTTAATCATATTTATACATACTTACATGAATCTAGAATTTATGAGTACATATAATAAAAGTCTAAGAGGATGATATGTAAGCTGAATGTAATAAAGATTAATAAAGTCGGCCAAGTATGTGTTGTTCCGTAGTGTATTACTACCACTTTTACGAAAATAATTTTTTTCTTAAGTTTATGCAATTAATTTTAGTCTAAGGGTTTTGTATTTTTACAAGTATGTTAAAACTATCAGCTCTTCTCTCTCTAACTCTTTTCTTATGTAGTGAAATATTTACTATATCATGATGCTCAACAGTAACTTAGCAACTAATAAGAATATTATAATATATAATAAAAAGTATAATAAATTAAAAATATTAATAAAGAGAGGAAGAGGGCTAAGCAGTAATATCTATCTTAATATCTATTTGTGCACACAACTAAATATAAATTTACATATTTTTATGTAATAAGTAAATAGGTACATATACTGTTAAAATATAAATACTAATTAAAGTATAAATATAAAAAATATTAGTCTCTGAAATAAACGTAAAGCTGCGAAGAGGAGGCTGAGCTTAATAAAGGGGGGTTCAGCTTATTGGTTGGATACCTTAACTTGTTCCGTTGCGGACATAAAATCAGCGATAAACGAGACACGTGTAGATATAGATGACTAAACATGTTTTACAGATGTATATGGAGGCTATAACGAGTCAGGTTTACACACCTATAACTCAAACTGGCTATATCTGGTAACTCCTTACTATTATTTAACATAATGTTAAATTGATAAACGAAAGCTCAAAATCTATTTCATAAAATTGGTTACCATCAATTTTAACCTTTTTGTACAAAATATTGAACATAGATAACACTATAACTTGCGGGTTCAATTTATAACCCCGTTTTTTTTTAATTGTTAAACTAACTTCTGAAAAGAATTCGAGCGAACAAACTTCCAGCCACGAAAAAAAGTGAATAAATCATCTAAATAATTCGAAAGTATATAATATCAAATTATCGTACAAACCCATCCTTTTAATATTCTAACTCATAATATTGTAATCCATAACAAAATATATTTAATGCATTAACTGTCCAGTGCAGTACAATAGCAAGTTTTTTTAGATAATTTAAATTAGGCCTCAATTTTCGTCTTGTACTTTTCTTGAAGTAAATAAAAGAAAGAAAGAGTGAGAGAACTACCATATAAGAGACTACCATATATATATACGAGTATATAATAGGTCTTTACCTATGAAATTGCCGTTTTGTATGCAATAAGTGAAAGTACTTATTTTTTCAAAGTTTTTTATTTCTGTTATTCGAAGTAATCACCCATGCAAACGCATCTTTGCCAACGCATTGGCAGTTTATTGATGCCCTTCTTGTAAAAATCAGCTGGACGGGAGGCAACAAACTCTTCAAAGGCATTTTATACTGCCTCTCGGGAATTGATTTTTTGGTAGGTGCAAGGTCTGGTGGTCACATCCGAAACCAGCTTTGGTCAATCGGTCGTCCCCGCTGCTCCTTCACGACAACGCGCGACCCCATACTGCGCAACAGACAGTCTCCAAGCTGCAAGAGCTGGGTTTGAAAGCGTTGGCAAAGATTCGTCGATTGCATGGGTGATTACTTCGAATAACAGAAATAAAAATATTTGAAAAAATAAGTACTTTCACTTATTGCATACAAAACGGCAATTTCATAGGTGAAGACCTAATATATATATATATATATATATACCCTATATATATATACTATTGTACGAGTATATACACAATATCTATTATAAGTTAAAGCAAAGGACATTGTCAGTCACTATACAAAGTCAAGGGGTAATTAATTGAAGCACTAAACAATTTCAGATGGAAGCCAGCTGTTTCGCGACACAAGGTTAATTCCGACAATAGATTGTATGGAACAATTTTATACAAGAGCCGACTATGTTTACGATGGGGGACGCTGTAAATGTTGTATCGTAAATGTTGTATCGTAAATATCATCGAGGATTGTAAGGCTGTTTCAATTACTTCCCGTACATAAACTGCTTCAGAAGTGGATTAGGTAAATAAAATAAAAACTTTATTTCCATTATACAAGGATGTTCTAGGTACTAAATAGTTTACATAACCCCTTAATAACATTAATAGCTTCTGAAACTATTTTCCATATTCTGACGACAAAGGACTTGGAAATAAAAAAAACTGGTTTAGGTACAACTTTTAATCCTAATGTAATAATTGTGATTCTATAAGCTTGATCCATACTCTTCAGAAGACAAGGGGAGATGATGAAATTACAAGTGTAGTTCCCTAATTTCTTGTCATCTTACTCCGCCTCGTTACCTGTGTTCGTTTATTTGCCAGCGCGATTGCGTGGTGTAGCATTCTAACACTCTCCGCTCGCCACATACGAATCGTACGAAGGCAAGTTATCATGTCATTAAATAATATCTATATATATAAAAGAAAGTCGTGTTAGTTACACTATTTGTAACTCAAGAACGGCTTTACCGATATGGCTTAAAATTGGTGAGGAGGTAGCTTAGAGCCAGGAGACGGACATAGGATACTATTTATTCCTTTTTTTTTATATCGGCGTCGATCACCAGATGACAACGGTGGAACTGTCTCAACAAAAGTGAAAAGAATGGATTTCGTTGTCAACAACAATTAGATTGTTCCATATTCGCCACTTATTTCTAAAACGTTAAAGACACATTGCAACATTGAGTATTGGTCGGAAGACCATCTGCGTTGTTTGTTTTTGCGCCTGATAAGAAAACAAAAAATGTCGTGTATCACAAGGTACTTAAGTGAAGAGCAACCTATGTACTGAAATGCAGAAACAATAATAAATGATTAATGTACTTCATTTTTTTTTCTAAGAAATAAATTAACTTACTAAATTCGAAAATCGGCTCATTTATTAAGCCTTCGGCCTATCGGCCTTTAAGGCGGAACAGAGTTCGCCGGGTCAGCTAGTGTTTGATAAATATAAGTGTCGTGATTTTCAGTTTTAAAGTTCTGATTGCTACATAGTAGATTCATACTACCAACCTCTCTGACCATCAGTCTGTAGCAACATAGCTGACGGTTGCACGTTGAAGTATTGGAAAAATAGTGGTCTTGCACCTCGTGCTTTTAATAGGCCCGTTAATGGTAAGTCTACGGGGGACTGCGAACGGCCACTGCAGCTGGGGAAGATTTGGGGCCATGTGTTCTGGGCTGTGGGTAGGAAAGTAAGGGATTAAAGTCATGGTACTAAGGATCATATTAGTATTCCATATGGTCTGGATGATTGGCCTATGTATGTATTGGTCTCCTACATTATTCACTGGTACTCTACTACCTGATACTGTTCACGAAATAACTATGTCGTTCGGAATACATACAGTACCGTGTCGTGCGTACGTACGCATTCTTGAATGGTCTTAATAAAAAAACCAAGATCTCCCGTACCAGGAATATAGCCTGTATCGCAGAGGACTTTACAAACATACATAAAATGGACACAAATAATACCCAGACTCAGAACAGCAGCAGCAACAATAATTACTAATTACGAATGTTAAAAGAAAAACAACTTACTATAATAATCCCAGTTCCTGTGCGTTTCTGCAAAAAAAAAGAACCAGCAATTGGAATTTCGTTTGAATATTTTTTTGCTTAACAGTGATATCACAAGTTAAATTATTTTAATCTATGATATTTAAAGCCAGGATTCAACCAGTGTGTGTTACCAGTGATGACCTACGGCACTGAGACGTGGTCTCTTACTATGGGCCTAATCAGAAAGCTCAGAGTCGCTCAGCGTGCTATGGAAAGGTCTATGCTTGGCGTTTCCCTGCGTGATCGAATCCGCAACGTAGACATCCGCAGGAGAACAAAGATAGTCGACATAGCCCAACGGATTAGCGCGCTGAAGTGGCAATGGGCAGGGCACATAGCAAGGAGAACTGACGGTCGATGGGGCAGCAAGGTTCTCCAATGGAGCCCACGTACTGGAAAGCGCAGTGTGGGACGACCGCTTACCCGATGGACGGACGATCTGGTAAAGGTTGCCGGAAACCGTTGGATGCAGGCCGCAATCAACCGACCCGCTGGAAATCATTGGGAGAGGCCTATGTCCAGCAGTGGACAAGCATAGGCATAGGTGATGATGATGATGATGATGATTTAAAGCCAGTCGTTACTATATGATGAATATTTTTAAACACACGTTATTATAATACAATAAAGTAGAAAAATATACTTCTACAATGGGTTAATTAATAATTTTCTTGTTAAAAATATCGCTAAGTTATAAGATAACTTAAGTACAGAAGACTGCCAAGATAACAAATCCAATTTTTTTATTTTTGCAAAAAACACTATTACTGTGATGTTATTAAATTACAATGACATGTGTCAAGTGATTTTACTGTAGTAAATGTGTACTTCAAGATTGACACTGAAACATTTTTTTTTATTATAATTATAAATATTTTATTGATACCCTTTTATTGACGCACATAAATATCCCTACAGACAAGTTCCATAGAATTAAAGTTCCTGAATATATAAAGAATCATTCGTAGAGGTGATACAGTTGTCTATGTTATACATTTGTCTATGTATGCCTAAAATATCTCATAGAAGGGTCACTTTGTAATTATTCCATAAGGAACGTTAATTGTAGTGTATTTAAGCTGTATGATATCAAAATATCATCAATAACAACAAGAACACTTACGAAACGGTGATGCTGCACTGTATATATCTCCGTCTAAGGATTTTGGACGAGACCACTAAAAAAAAATTGAATCATATCATTTAACGAAAGAAAGAAATAATATAATCATTGATTTCAAGTAAGGATAGATTTAATTGTAACGTATTCAATCCGATTTATTTTAATAAATGCATGTGTTAAAAACAAATAATCCAATCAAACAACTAAAGCCCATAATACAATAAAGAGGTCCCAATTACTTTTGTTAAAATTAAATTATTAACAGCTTTAACATGTTTTGGCAATTTTTAACTTGTGTCTTTCTGATTAATAGTAAAATGTGTGTACTGTCTGTAACACTTAATCCTACCGTTCAAATGAGCTTTATCGATTTTTTCTATCACGAAAACAGTGTACATTTGTAAACACCGCGATTTCTGTTCGTAGAGGTTTAGGTTTGCTCTATTTATTACTAAAGCTATTGCTGCAATGTTCACACATCACATACACATCATACATTAACAGCCTTTAATAGTCTATTAGTAATAATAGTACTTTTAATAAGGGCCCCATAGAAATAATGTTTAGAAATTATGAGATTTTGAGCATTTTACAATACTGTCACTTAGCAGAAATAATAAATGTTCAAAATGAGATACTTGTCTATTTTATATGATAATAATCATCCTTTTTTGATTTAGTCAACCTATAGTTGTCATATTATACTTTTAGTAAAGAAGGTAGAGTCCTATTAGGATATAATGATTTAGCTTATATGGTATTAATGTCAAATAGATAATTATGGATACTACTGCAAACACACAAACATATAGATATATCCATATAACTACAATGCTTCATTATATATACAAATCTACTTGTACTAGTACCAGTACCCTTTTTTAAAGACCTGTTAATTATAAAAATAGGTAAACCTGTGCCATAGGCGATGAGGACACTTACAAACTTTAACTAACATAAATACTGTAATTAATTAATCGGAACAATACTTTTTAAAGATACATCAAATGGGTGTGTTTATAAATAGTTTAATATGTATGCACACTAACAAACTTTAAATTATTTAGTAACATAAGACGAGTAACACATTTAGATTTTATGGACTGTAATGGACACGCGGGCTATTTATTATTATGACTTGTTCAAAGTGGTTGGAACACAGTACAATTATTTGTAAAATTAAGATATCTTGCTGAATACTTAAGTGCGATTATACGCATAGTTTTCGGGAAAGCGAGAAGAGGAAAACTTTACCCCATAGGAGTGGGCCAGTACGATGTCTTTAACATACTTTGAGAGCGATGGGAATGGTTTGAAGTCCGTCTCGGAATTATCTTGCGATTTTGTTTGACAGCAGGGAGGGACGGAGACTCCTTGAGCCTGTGAAGAAGAAAAATTTTGAACGAGGGTAATTTGGATGATCTGGTAGCAGAGCATACCGAGGAAAGTACAGATTTTCATGGAAAATGTTTTATTAGATATAGAAACATTGAGTTAAAAGTAATCACTCGAACAAGATAGTAAAGGCTGTGCTTACTTATGAATTATTTGTGAAATGTTTGAAGTAATTATTATAATAGATTAAAGTACAAAGAAAACAGTAGATTCTGAACTTATTATTCGTATTATCTTCGATGTGTGTGTATACAAAATTTAGTATCTCAAACTTAGATTAAAAGTTGATACAGATTTCTAAAGATCTTCGAAAACTTAGTAAATTATTAAATTTAATATACCCGACTCAGTTAGTTTTCATTTGTTATAAGTTAACAATTGAAAAACTTTGTACAGAAGATTTAAATTAACAATTTACCGGTGCTTATAAGTATACAAAAAATTATATCGCTTTATTAAAAATCTAAAAAAATTGCTATCGCTATGACACTTTTCAATAGAACATACATTACGGACAGGTACAAATATCACAAAGTAAGAGCTATATACTAAAAACTTATGGATACATATATAGGATAATATATAATAAATAAAGTAATTAATCTATATATATTACATGAAGATTATTTGTTGCACCCGATATAAACGGGAATACCCAAATACTCTGAAGTATTTTATTTCGAATTTCGATGTCCCAATTTTCAAAAGACCGAATGTCTATTATTAAAATTCACGAAATTTGTTTTACCGAAAGTCGTAAATGCGATTTGTTAGTTTTCCGATTTGTTACGTTCAAAGAATGAAATGCTTGATGGGTTCTCGGTCCGAAAAACGAAATTCCGAGTTTCAATACTTCGAATAAACTGCTAAAATTAGGATTCTGATTCAGTTACGTATATTTATTCAGAAGCTATAAGTAACTTACATATAATGTAATTTAAAATCTTCTATTTTTATTAATATTTATTTTTATGAAAACATTCATATACCTGCGTCTGGTACCATCTACTGTTATTGAATTTATCGATTGACGTCAAATCCCTTCTATTGTTGATGAATCATTTCGGTTAGGTTAGTTTAGAACTGTGACCAGCGAAAGAAAATATTTTTATTCGAAAGAAAATAAAAAAATTGATGTTTCGAATTATCATTAAGCCTGACTTTTTGTTATTCGATCTATTGAAAGTCGGTATTTTGAGCATAGTAATTATAACTGTTAGAAATATTAAAATTTTTCAATGATAATAATAGGATGTATGATCAACCGGAGTTGTTATATTGGGAATTTTGAATCATTCGGAATTATGAAAATCGGAATTATATACTCGTAATATGTAGATTAAATTACAGTTGAAACCGGCTGCATAAAGCTATTTGGATCCAGAATAACTGTCAGAGTATAAGTCTTTTAAATTGTAGTTCAATTTATACTGGTCACTGAAATAAAACAAGGTATTTACAACGGTCAAAATTCGACTGCGATCTATAGTAACAATAAAAACATACATTCTCTGTATTAATGTTACTATTAAGTGTTACTATGAGTTTTAATGTTACTATGAGAGTAAGAGTTATCTAACCTTTTTTACCATACAATATGTTATACATAAGTAAGCAAGATAAAACAATAAGATACAGGAAACATTTTTTTCTCCTTTTTAATCGATATTCTTTACTTTTTTACGGTTTGGAAGCTATTGATGTACTTGTAGACCTCTCTGCCTACCCCTTTGTGAATATAGGCGATTATTTTCTGTTTGTTTAAATGATGGTCTAATTTTGAGTGCTGAACGATGACTAGTTACTTTTAAATATCCGTCAGCGACGCTATCAGCAATTTTTAATAGACAAACTAAATAAAATAGAAGGTTTTTGTAAAAACTTTTATGAGAGGTATTACACACATGTTTACTTCACTTAACAGGCCTTATATTTATTTATGAAGTTTCTGAAACAATAATCTACTCATTTCGATAATAACATTAAGCCCAGAGTTATATCTGTATGAGGACTGTTAAAATGTCAAATCCAGAGTAGGGAACCTAAGGCCGGCCGTTGGCGTGTTTTTAGTGGAAAGCATACATACTCCTGGCTAATAAGTCCACTAGGAGCCGAAGGGATTTTTCATTCCATAAAAAAGGGGTGATGTAAAATACTGTAGACTACAGCAAACCTCTGAGTCCCTCTCAAAATGCTAAACTCCAGATGTGAAATCTTTTTGCCTTGATCTCTTCTGAGACACAATCTAAGTCAATTTGGTTCAAAGTTGCTCAAAATTTATCTATAATAATTATGTTTCTTTTGAATACATTTGCCCCTCTGATGCCAATAAGCTAGCCACTTATATCGTAAGTGGTATTAAAATTATTTTCGGCAAAATGTGGGCGTTTATACACTTCAGTCTTTTTGGTATAAATATGATCAATAACGGATGTTATTAAAATAGTCAATTTTCATTATACACGGTGATTTTTTAGGCGTTTTGGAAACGAAACATTTTAATTTGGAATCATCTATAGTACCAATAAAAATGATTAAATCAATTGTATTGTTGTCTAAAAAAAAGTTTCAGTTTTAATATTAATTTTTACTCGATCGACTTGGAAAGTAGTAATGGACTGATCATTCATTCATTATCTTATATGAATGAAACACGTCCGTGGGCGTTTCGGCGGCCGCTGCGCACCGCTGACGCTAACAGCAGCTGATAAAAGTATACCTATAGGCGCGAGCTAGCGAGTACTTACGTAGACAGACTCCGATTTGTCCTTCATACTTTACACGGGCTTAGGATCGTCGGAAATACCTATTTTATTTAAACTTCTTTTCGATTATTAACCACGATTGTTCTTTTCACAACAAATCAATTTATCAACGGACTGTAGGTATAAATATTTCAAGCGTATTTAAAAAATCGGAGCTATCTACAGAATAATTAACTTACATACCTATTTACACTATTTACACTTCTCTGTATCGAAGCAACTGCTCAAAATGGAGTACGCTGCATTCAATACACAAACGTCCACGTTTAATGCAATTGTTTTTTAATTTTCTTAAGGTGTCTCTATCACTTTTCACTTTATCAAAAGCGTCCACTATCGCAATGCGTAAATTATCACGGCTTTCATATTCCCGTGTATAAACAAGTATTTTTATTTCCGACCATAAGAAAAAATCCAGGGGCGTTAAGTCCGGGCTTCTAGGTGGCCAAGGCACTGGCCCTCCTCGACCTATCCACCGATCACTAAACTCATTGTCCAGGTATGCACGCACTACACTCCGGCGAATAATAATTTAAACGTCCTTGACCTTGCGCGTAAGTATAGTATTTCTATTCGTAGTATTTACCTACTTGCGATTGAAAAGCCCTACTACTGGTTCTCACCTTTTCTCTGTAATCGATATGAATATCGACTTTGATGATAAAAAATATATATATTTTATTAAAATAACGTTATATATAGCTTCTGTTACTGATAAATAACTCAAAATTTTCTTTTCCAAAACGCTTTCAAAATCACCGTGTATATTTCTTCAAATATATAATGGAAAATTATTTTTAGGCTGTCAAATGTAAGTTTGTTAGAAAAATATGTCAGAAATAATCGTAAACGTATCTGCTTGTGTCGATGTTTAACTGCCCTTTTTTAAATGATTAAATATTTTAGGAAGAAATTGGGCAAAGAAACTAAATTGATTTTAATTATAGCTACAGTTTACATAATATTTATAATTAATTAACCTTACCTCATCTTTAAACGATTTCTTCATGTAGTGGTCTGATTTCATCAAAGGAATTTGAGTTGGAACATGCGTCGGAAAATGGAACACCCAGATAGTTTTAGGCTGAAAAAAAATATAATTATGATTATGTATCGTCTGAACGTATACTTAACAACAAAAGTTGTTTGACGGAAGTAAGTGAAATTACCTAAAAGTCCAAAACATCTTCATGATCAGATTAGTTTAAAGGCAATTTGCGAGTGTTGTAAATTATTGTAAATTGCTGTTGCTCAAAATGGAATTTTGTTAATAAATCTATTAGAGCAGGTAATTGAATTTTGAATCACTGGAATAGCTTCACAATATTCTATGATGGAAACTTTGTGAAGTGGCTAAATAAATTAGTCAGAAATTAAATGTCCTCTATGATTAAATTACTCGTTACTGTCTGCCTACATGCAAACATGCAGATGGTACTTTTAACACGTGACCCATCTATTATTTTTACCGCCAAACTATAAATTAATATAATATTATTATGCAGCTAAATACAAAACCCTAAACACAGAATCACACATGCAGAGATATGTGTAGAAAGCTGTTCTAATACCAACTGAATTAATGTGAAGAGAGTTCTGTACTATGATTTGAAAATATAAGTTTCTATGTACAATAATGGGATTGACACGGCTTTTTAGGACTTACGAAGTTGTGTAACCTAACTTAACATTTTGTTTTCAATATTTGTCACCTGAGTTCTTTGTAACAGTAATATCTTTGTAACTTTGTAATCTGTTGTAATAATGAATTACTTTATGTAAGCATACTAAACATGTTTAGTATAAGTTATGCCATAAATTGAGTATTTGTGCTTTGTGGAGTTAATTAACCTTTTCTTAAGGCGATTACATTTTTCTCTTAAATAAAATCGACTGTTACCCTTTGACTCCACGAGCTGAAAGGTATCGGTATGTCATTGAAGCTATCAAATAACGCACTTTTTACTCAAAATAGCACTACGAGTATAAGTTTTGAATACAAATCTTGTTTATCAATGACAATTCAAGTCAGAAAAGTAAGAAAAAAAGGTATGTGCTTTGAAACCTGTGATTTAACTTTTGAAACGAATTAGTGTACGCATCTATGTATAAGTTTTATACTATTATTAAGAGGCCCCTTTTTCGTAAAGCCCTACAGATAATTTATTATTACATATATGCCTGACTTTTATATAAGTAGTATTGGGTTACATTCGGCTCCGGTACAGGCAAGCCAAAACTGTTATTATGTATTTTGGTTTTTATTATAATTTCTAATATAGTCGGGTTCTTAGTTTCATTTCTTACTTTCTTGTCAAACTACTAGCCTGTCTATTTCTTATTTAAACCAATAAGTTTTTCAGATGAAAACAATCTTATATTAATATTGCATTAAGAAATTACATCACTTTGAGCAAATTACACGTAAAATTTGAACAGAATAAGATAATAAAGTAAAATACATCATTTTAAAATAGAATAACCCACCGAGACCTCTACAACGCGATTACCAACTTCATCTGGGAACAGCTTCAACATTCGACCCCACAAAAATGGTTGTACAGTATTCTCTGTCTTCAAGGTAAGGTCAAAGCTTGGTATTTCACTGATATCGGGCCAATGAATTTGTGGCTGTAACAGATGGACCAAATTATTTTTGGTGATGAGCTCAGTAATATTTCAGAAAGACGTTTACGTACAAGAATCTACAGAGTATAATATCCTATATTGTATTTTTTAACAATTGTTATCAAGATCCACTATATGATTAACCGACGTTAACCACGAAATTATGAGCGAAAAAAGTCGATTTGGAATTCGATCGATTCGAAGGTCCTGTGATTAACTACAGATATATTTCTGGGTCACGTGGGACAAGATTTTTGAATTCCTGTTATACCACCACCACTAATCGACTGTATTCGACGTGGTGGTTAGATGCTCTTCGGACCGAGTGCAAGTTTATTTCACATTGACTCGCTCTCGATGGCGAGCGCGTGTAGCGTTGCCATTGGTGGAGATTTTAGGGCGGGCCAATCGTAGCGCCGAACGCGGTCACCGTGTCAATCGAGTAGAAGTTAAATAAACTCGTACTTGGCCCTCTGCTCGATTATGAAAATTAATCAATAGATAAAGTGGCTCATTTAACGAGTCCCGGAATATCACAAAAGTTGATTTTATTTTATTTTATGATTAAATTTCCACTTTTTTTTTGTAATGTTTGCCTAATTGCCGCTGTCCATCAGATTCGAAAGGCATTACCCAATAACTATCTATTTAATTTATATTTATTTATATTAATTATGTTTAAAAATATCTATGTGGTGACGGATTAAGAATTCGAAGTTTCACCACGCCACATTCATCCCGTGGGTGTCGTAAGAGCCAACTAAGGGAGCAAACTACGCAGGACAACAGCACTGCAAAGAGAAGGAAAACTTGACACAAACCCCTTTTTTTTTTTTTTAACGTGTGGAAATCCCCTCGGACCGTCACCCCACCGGGGTTTGCGGCGGGGTGGTGTGTCGGACTCGGACCGACTAAAACCACAAGGTGTGCCACTCTGCGCCTGTAATAGGAGGGATCCGGGAACAGCTGTTATTAAGACATCCGGACCCCTCCTAGCGCCGGCCCGCTCCTGTTGCGGGCTCCGTCTCAAAATTTTTTTTTTTTTTTTTTTCCTTTCTTTAGGCGACGTCCTGCAGACGCGGACGCCGCCCCCTCGCGGCTGGCCAAACTAATGCGGGTGGAGGGGAAACCCACCCCGTCCACCCGCGGCCACACTCAGGGCGGCATGAGGCGGTGATAGGCGCGCCGGTTCCCCGGCGGCGGATCCAGCGCGTGGAGTCTCCAGCCGGAACGAACAACGAGCCATCGTGGCTCGGCGAGCGGCTTCGCGCCACTCGCGCACATCCTCGGGCGGAGGGCGAAATCCGCTCTCCGCCCGGGAGTCAGCCACTCGCCGATAAACTTCGGCGAGCACTTCCGCATGCCACCTCCGTCGAAACGGTGCGGTAACCGCGTATGGCTCTGACCGCCATTACCCTCTGAGGGCGCCAGAGGCGTGCCCTATTCTGGGCGGTCAGAGCCGCCGCCCACACCGGTGCACCGTACAGTGCCATTGACCGGACAACCCCCGTCCGGTCCGTCGCGTGTAGGACCTCCGGGCACGTGTACAGGCCGCACGGAGGTCCGCCAGCTCCTGGGACCACCAGTAGACCTCCTTCCTTGGAGGCCGACGACCTCGAATGCGGGGCATGGCCGCATTGCAGACATGCGTAATCGCATCGCGAAAGCGACCAGCCCTCACGTCGACCTCCTCGGTCGGGGCCTGAGGAGACAGCCACGAGTGAATTATGGCTGCCTCCTCTAGTAGGTCCCGGTTCAGTCTGGCAACAGCCCACCGCGGAAAGCGGTATAAACGCCGCGCCACGTGACACCTACTGGAGTCCTGGGTCCGGGAGAGCTCAAATCGGATATAAAGATGATCCGAGAGCGTCTCAACCTCTACCAGGACACGCCAGTTCCTTACTCGTGCGGCGAGGGCAGGGGTAGCGAACGAAAGGTCCACTATCGACCCCCCCTGCTGTCGCACGCACGTGTTGGTGGAGCCTCTGTTGAGAAGACAGAGGCCCACCGAGGCCGCCCACTCCTCTACGGCCTCGCCCCTTGCGTCCGTCCCGGGGGAACCCCACGCAGTGGATTTTGCGTTGAAGTCCCCCAGAACAAGGACGTGCCCAGACGCTAGTCGCCGCATCGAGGTCTCCAGGTTGTTGAGGAAAACCTCGAAGTCGCTCAAACTCCGGTTGGGGGAGAAATAAACACCATATATGGTGATCCCCCCCCACTCGGCGGCAACATATCCAGTGCCCTTGTCTCTTAGCGACAAGGGCGGGGAATGAGCCGCCGTGGAACCGACGACTGCCACGGAGCCGTCCCATTCACCCATCCAGTTTGGACGGGGAGGGACAAAATAGGGCTCCGCGACTACGGCAACACCTATCGACCACTGTGCCATGGTTTGCAGGAAGAGATCTTGCGCCGCGGCACAGTGGTTCAGGTTCGTCTGGACCAGGAGGCTAGAGACCCGATCCATTACTGGATCGTCTCTACAGCCTCCTCCATGGGCGACGACGTCGACGCACGAACTACATCGGAGGCAGCCTGGGTCGACCGGCTAGCCCCCGATGCTTGCTGAGAGTTGCGGGGAGGCTTGCAGCCCCCTGCCCCATCTGGTGATTGGCGGGCTTGTTACCCGCCGCACACACCGGGCAGTGAGGGGCGGCAGAGCATTCCACCGCCACATGGCCCGGTCGACCACAGCGGAAACATAGTCCGCTACAGTCAAAGCAGCTTTGGCACTTGACGCGCGTGTGCCCCGATGCTAGGCATTTGTAACACCTCATCGGTCTCGCCGCCAGGACTGTGATCCTAGCGCTCACGAAACCGATGAGCAGCCTGCCGGCGTCGGCCAATACTTTGGCCGACGCTACGGGACAGCTGACCCACACGGCGCCAAGCCTTCCTGGACCGGGGCGGATGGTGCCGACCCTGACGTTGTCCGCGCTGCACCCCGTCTTCTCCCGGACTACAGCGCGGACATCTTCGGCCGTCACAGAGTCGTCCAGGCCCGAGATGCGCAGCTCCGCGCACTTGGTAGGCTTGGCGATCTTGACACCATCTGTGGTCGCGAATAAACCCCGCAGCCTCTCAGCAAAAGTGTCCGCCGTCTTAGTGCCTTCAGCCCCTGGGAACTCGAGAACTCGAGCTCCCGTTTGGGCGAGGCGCATCTTGACCCCCACCGTCCCAAAATCGTTGGCGAGGCTGTCCCGGGCCTTTTTAAAAACGGCCGCGTAGGACAGCCCGCCGTCAGCCGCCTCCGGGGACACGGTCACCACTACAGCCGCGGTTTTGGGCGGCTGCAGCTTCCGCGGCCTCTTTGCAGAGGCCGTTGCCACCGGTGGCGAAGGCTGGGCTTGGGCTGCTTTTTGGGCAGCCCTTCTGGCCCGCTTTCGGGACTTCTTGGAGCCCCTCGCCTCCTGCCAACCCTCGTTGGAGGGGGCAGGTGCGTAGGGGCCCGGCAGGGGTGTCGGAGTGGGGAGCGGAGGGAATGCCACTCCGCTCCTCGGCGCTGTTTTAGGCCCCGTCTTGGCTGGCACTTTGGCCTGCGCCTTGGCCGGCGCCTGGGAGGGTGCTTTGGCCGGCGCCTGGGCCGGTGCCTTGGCCCCCCTCCTCGGCTTTTGGGGAGCCGATGGAGCCGGGGCAGACGCCGCCGCCGCGTAAGAGACGCGGCCTCCCACCACGGGGAGCGCGGTCGGAGCGGCGGCCTTAGGCCGCTGTGCCGACGCGAGCGGGGGGCGCACAACCGGCGCAGGGGGCAGTCTCGCCTCCAGGCCAGCCAGGTGTCCGTCCAGCATATTCCCAACTGCGATGAGGATTTCACGCAGTTGGGAGTCAAATGCCCCTGAGTTGGTGGTAGGGGCAGGCTGGGACGCGGACGGGGCTTCCCGCTCGGGGAGGTTCACCTGGAAGCGGGCGAACTGAGCGCTCAGCTCGTTCACCCGCTCCGTCAGCCTCTCGTTGGCCAACTGCAGGCGAGACACATTGCCCACTAGGCCCTCCACGACCTCCGACAAAGCGGAGGAGGAGTCCTTAAGGGCCCTCACAAACGAGCCCTTAAGGTTAACGGACTTGGTGGCCACCTTGTGGATGACGCCGCTTTCGCCCTCTCCTGCACGGACACGGGAGCCTGGGGGGCATTTCCCCCCACCGGCTCCCGAACCTTGAGCAGGAGATCCGCGATCTCCTCCTCCGCTACGGCCTCGCCGTCCACTCGTACTGCTGTACGACTCTGCGTAGGACTGTAGGACTCTGCGTTTGAGAACGCGGAGCCTGACGGGGTCGAGACCGAGGCCGGTTTGCGTGCCCTCCCTCGGCGGCTGCTTGCCACCTTTGGTGGCATCATCTCCTGGGACGTGTCGGTTTCCTCGTCCCTGGAGCGTCCGCGTTTCCGGCTGTCGCTTCGCTCCGCCTCCATGGCCTCCGCGCCATCCGATCCGGAACGCAGCCGATCTGATGCTCTTCGGCTCCCAGAGACCAGAGTCAGACTGACTTCTGGGAGCCCCACCGAGATAGGCGTTCCCGACGCCACCTCACCCTCAGTGGACGACCCATCGACTTCACTGTTCTGCTTGTCCTTCCTTCCCTTTTCTTTCTTGTCCGTTAGGCTTGCCTTTTTCGTTTGTTGGTTGGTTCCGATCGTTTCTTTAATTTTTTGTAAATCATCCATAATAATCCCACGAGTGGGGGAGAACTAACGGTCCACCCGGGCAGAGATCCCCCATTACCCGGGCAAGCGTAAGTTTTTAACCCAACCGAGGGGTCCGCAGGTACCTCGGCTTGGAGTGCGCTCGAGACTGAACTTCCCATCAGCCATGCATCCCCTGGCCACGCACCAGAACACGGGATTCTGGGAATTTTTTAGAGAGGTTATCTTCCTCGCGGTCCGGGCGGTTAAGCCAAGACCCTCGCCCCCGATCAGAGCCGCGAGACTTAACCACAGCGCTCTTCTCGGGATTACGATATGCCGACGGTTGACAGGGAGACTACGTCCCCCTGCCTGCTCGGTGGTAGTGTCAGTACACGCCGAGCCCGTCCTCCTTTCCCCGCCGCTGTCAGTGGAGAAACTGTGGCCCCTACAGGGCCCCGCCATCCGGTTTTTTACAGAGGTTTCCTCCTCCATGCTCCGAAGAGCGAAGAGCCAGCAGGGCAACCGGCAGACACGCCCACCCTGCTGGACCAGGCCTTGCCCGAGAGCCGATGAACGGCTACCTCTTCTGCTAGAATATTAGCCGCTGGTGATAATCCTCTCCTCCAAGTGGACAAGGAGGAAACAGTGCCATCGCCAGCGTTTCCAGGGTGCACCACGGGGAGGTTGTTGTTGTTGATGCGATGATGTGATGTTTAAAAAAGTTCGCCTTAAAGTTTTAAACCAATTCTTAATGTAGTGCATGCGGCTTGTACCCATTATTATCTAATTATTGAACTAGACTCTAGACTGTATTTGTATAACAGTATTCTGTTAGTGCAAATAAGTGTAAATATTGTTGTTAAAGCATGCATTGAAAATGGTTTTGTTTCAATCATTTATTAAAAATTTCATGTAAATATAAGACGAATTTACGTTTTGATAATTTGAAATAACAAACTTCACAGTATTTTGCTATAATTGGTACTGATAAAGAGAAGAAACTTACTATAAGAATACATTGTACAGAAAAATAATGAGGCGAAAAAAAAATCCTACAGTACTAAACTGAAATACAATTTTCCTTGTTAAGCACACTAGTGAATGCAATTCGAATTGAATACTTCCAAAAGAAACGGTTACAAAGTTTGGCATTCATAGCACTAACTTATACAATGAATAATATCTGATTTTTATAGATATAACCAACGATTCGCCCTGGCTTCGCAGGTGTTCTTTCATCATCATCATCAGCCTATCACAGTGCACTGCTGGACATAGGCCTCTCAAATTACACGATCGATTTTCGGCTTCTCGCATCCAGCTTCTGACAGTACCTTACTGTACTACGGATACTTTATTTATAAGGATCTCTGAAGAGCTTTAGCTAAATCCATGTTAACTTCGTTTTCGGCACTTATTTGTAAAATATGGTATTTACTTTTCTGATTAAATATAAACCTAATTAGGATATTTTTTTACATTTTTTAACCTTCCTTGAAATATTCTCTAATTGATAAGGACAACCACATCAAAATCCGTTAGGGAATATACAGATAAGACATGTAAACAGTCTTTGTTTTATAGTCTATAAGATTTATTATAATTTTGTACAAAAATAACAAACTTAAAGTCTGTGATTATATCACTATGCCTGCGAGAAAAGGGGCCGCTTGATAGTAAATTAATTTTAAATTGTTTTCAAAGTCACGTTCTTTAGAAACACAAATAAAACATCTCATAAATAATAATACTTTATATAGTGCGATAAAAATATATATTTACTGAGTCTTATAATGTTGTTGTTGTTATAGAGTGGCAAAACTAATAGGATGTTCCATAAAAGTTCTAACATCCCGGAATGATTCACGATTTAATAAAACTTTCCAAAATGGGTGTCGAGTCAGTCTCGTTATTAGACAATTTGCCGGGTGAGTTCACGAACCTTCTGGGACTTTGTATTAGATAAGGTTGGACAATTTGGTGTATTTACATTCTAGTTTGGTTTCAGAAATCTTTATTCTCATAAGAATTGTACATTCACTTACATGAGAATTTATACATTAATAACTATTAAATATTCCGATGAGCATGCATGGGTAAAAAATTAATATTATGTGACAATGAGGGTCAAAATGTATGTACGCATGTGAAGTAAAAAAAAATTGAAATAATTACCTTTTACCAATTTAACAACAAAATCCTCAAACAGTATCAAAGCTAACAAAATTCATCACAAATAATATGTGGTTAATAACATTACATTTAAAAAATTAAATAACGGAGGTACACATACATAGGTTAGGTAGTTCTACTGACTTAAATTTTATCAACCCAAACAGAAACAAAATTATTTTAATCCTACCTACATTCAAACATTAGACCAAATGCTATGCGCACATTACAAAGATAGTAAAACACTAGATGCGATACATTTATTGACTAACAAGTTCAGCTAAGCGTTGCATCTTTAATAAGTGATTAATTTAATTGTTAATTTATGTATTTCTAAATTTGACAATGGGTTACTTTTAAATGGATATAGTTAGTTTTTTTTTTCTTTTCTTTATTTATTTTCGTTTAGCAAGTGGGCTTTTAATATTTTTTTGAATGTATTTAAATGTCTTTTATCTTTAATAGAACTTGGTAAATTGTTCAATAGTTGAGCACTCGCATAGGTTATATTATGTTTGCCATAGTTAGTTCTAGGAGGGCGTAGTACTAAATTATTAGTACGCCGTAGTCGCCTTAACCGATTATCCTCACTTCTTAATTGGAGTGAGATATTAGTGTGTATTTTTTTTGTAAGTATTTTACGTATTAAGATGCATGTATTGTATTTGTATGTGTTATCAATATTCATTATTTTGGTTTCTTTGTAAAGTTTTGCAGAAGGTGTGAAGTAATTATAGTTAAATAATCTTTTAATCAATTTGTTCTGTGATATTTGTAGCGAACGAAGGTTTGTCTTAGCCGCTAAGCCCCAAATTTCGATCTAGTTCTACGCTATAGCGACCAAACAGGTGTTAGGAATAGCGTATTCACTATTCTTAACAGCGATAATATTAGTTACAATTGTTGCACATAGATGATATTTGTGTTTATTATCATTAAAATAAATTTGTTTTATTTAGTTTACCCACATATCATTCAATCGGCGATATGTTTTACTGTGATCTACTGGTACTTCACTCCAAACATTTAACTTACCTTTCCACATTTGATTCGATCCCTGGCTTCATTATCAAGTTGTCTTTGAATATCATCAGCATCATCAAATAAAGTATTAGTTCTTGGGCTTGTTTGGTCTCTAAGGAAATGCCCTGAGAATAAAATAACATATTTCTTAAAGTACACATGGGGGCTATTTGGGATCAACTGCCTAAAGTTGATATGCGAGACAAATTCACGTCACCAGACCTAAAATTACACAAGAGGGACTTATAAATAGGCTCTCTTGTTGTGTTTGAACTTACAGTATGTATAGATAGTACCTTTTAGTCTAATAGTTGGTGAACCTGACTGGTACGCCACAGAACGTGGGTTCGATCCCCACCCAAGACAAAATAATCAAATTATTACAATCATTTTGTCCTAAATCTTGGTGTAAATTGTCAGTCCAAAGGTTGCCTGTAAGAGCTTACTTTTAACGATAATCTGTGATATTTATCTAGCATATTATAATTGGTGTACAATAAAGAACATTTTATTCTATTCTAATTCATAAAAAATAATGCATGTATTTAGTGATTCATATATGCAAATTAATTCAGCAGTCTAGTTACCTTAGGCTCTACCGAGTATGAGATGAGACGGGCTTATGTTTTGCGTCTCAAGTTATTGTTATTAATTATATAGCTCTCGCCTCCAGTTATAAAACGAAGCCTCAAATTGCTTTTTCACGCCCATTGTTAATAAAGCGACGATAAAAAATGGGTATGCTTCTATAAAAATGAATATATAATTTCAATTTTCTGTAATATTACACAATGTTTGCGTCATAAATAATTTATGTCTAAGTTATTTTAGGATAAAATAAAAGCAAAAGCAGTTCTCACATTTATTAGGAATCACTTTTGTTTAAAAATTCCTAATCTTTACATGCCAACTATTATTTGAAACTGTAAAATAGAAGTGATTTTGTTTGTTTGTTACAGTGTTACGCCTAAATCACTGATATAGAAAAATACTAGTAGAATAGATGATACAAAAAAAAATACGCAAGGGATGAGCTCAATTATACTTTTTGAAACTGAAATTATCAACATCTTTGGGAAACGAAGCCAATCTAGTTCCTTTAATTTTACTTTTAGGAAATTGAGTTCCAAAAGTGACAGTAACAAAAAGAATAGGATTGTCCCTAGGGAACTGCCGCACGGAGCACGTGTCCTCTGGCCCTAGGGTAAATACGTCATAGTCTATGAACATTATAAATATAACACCTATTCTGCCAAAAAAAAATATAGAGGTTTCTGCAGTATCGACTAACTACGCTTAAATTTGTACAAACCGTTTTCTAAAAACTTTGACTAATAATATTAATAAAATATTTCACACACGGCCGTCTGATTCCAAACAAGGCAGAGCCTGTACTATGGCAACCAGACTGCTGATAAACATACTTATATATGTCTAAATACATACAAATTATAGATAAAGTACACCCAGACACAGAACAAATAACCGTGCTCATCACACAATTATTTGTCCTGGGTAGGAATGGAACCCACGACCTCCGGCTTAGCAGTCAGGGTCTCTAACCACTAGACCAACAGGCCCGTCGATTAACTAATGAAGTCTTAGAAAACTTTTCCACAAATTTTATAGAAATAAAACAAGTACTTTCAGATTCATTAATACACGTACATATACACAGTAATTTACATACAGTAATTTAAAGAGGGAGATTCACAGCGGGGCTACGCACTTGTGTATCTTGCTGTTGCCTTGCAAGTGTTTATAGGCTATGGCAGTCTCAGCACTAACCATCAGGTGACCCGTCTGCTCGTCTGCCCCCATAAAACTGATACCATATAAAAAGTATGAAATATATAGAATGCAGTTCTTGCTTTTGTATAAAACTTTTTGAACTACATACATATATCTGGATAATCATCAGTTCACCTTTCGATATTTCATATAACAGTCGCGGCAGAAAACCCTTTTAATTGGTTATGAAATTTGATTTTATTTTTTTATGGACCAATCTAATTTAAATCGTATGTGTAATTGCGTATGACGCAGGCAAAGATGCATTTACTAATTAATTTATTAATGTACAAAATTTACACAACTAATATGCTAAGAATTAAAAACTAAACCAGAAGCTGTAATAATAAAAAGAAGACTAAATAAAGCTATATTGGGACTATACTTTACTGAAACTAAAACAAATGTTAGGATCATTAAAAATACACATATTTCGCAAATTAAAAAAATCATAACATTTCGTTCTTAGTCGGATCTTCAGATGTAGTTTGATTTCAATTAAATTTCAATGAAATCGCCACAAATATAAACAAAACACATAAAAACAAAAACCTTCTTAATTTATTTTACAAAAAAATTTGTTTAAAGCTATCTATTTTCGTATCAAAATATTTATATAAAAATCCGGCAAATATGTACGAGATTACTTTTAGACATTAAATTTAGGGCAACACTGATCGATTGCTTTAGTACAATATCATCAAGTCCAGGCACATCTGTGCCTGGAATTTATATTAAACCATCAGTCTAAACTCAAATGTTTACGATGTGAGTGCTATGAAAAAAGAAAATATACGGAAAATACAATATTTTAATAATATCACCGACTTCCATAGGGTATTGAAGTCGGTTACATAATGATAAATTGTATTCTCTCTTTAGTTCCATTCTTAGAAAAAAAAAACAAATCGGTTTCTAAATAATCGAGTTCTGCCGTAACAATCATAAAAATACAATCATATTAATAATATTTTCGGACATCTAACACACAACGCCATCTAGTTTCAAACTAAGCAGAGCTTCTACTATGAAATCTAGATTGACTGATATAATACTTAAATACATTTTTTTTTAATAAATACGTACATATTATACATAGGAAACACCAAAACAGATCATACAAACATTTCGCCCACCCCGGGAATGGAACCCGAGACTCAGCACAGCAGCCACATAAGCTACTACTGCACTACCGAGGCAGTAAATCATATTGAGAACCTCGTTTTTTTTAAACTGTTAAATAAACAACGATTAAATAAATTGGTCCAAATGATTGACGGGGTGTAAACAGGATACTGAAATGTTATTATTTTTTATGAGATCGTAAAATACGCGCCAATTCAATTTGACCCGTTTGAAGTTGCATTTTCTGAACAATTATGCAAACAGTGCAAAAAATTGCTGAAAAATGAATAAGAAAGTGTGTGAATTATATCACATCACAGCGATCAGTTTAGTATCATGTTAAATATAATATTTTGTCATATGTTACTAAGTACGTGAAAACTTTATTAACTTAAAATACTTATATTGTTTTAGTACTGAAAAATGTTCAATACAATAAATGCCTAATAATAATAAAGTTTACAAAAGTAATGGCTCTAAATTTCGGTCTGCTGTTAAAAACACAAACTAACATACTCTGGTGAAAAGCTTTGCTGTTATAACTTTGCTTACGACATATCGAAGGTTCTATATCTACCTATCTCTATATAATATCAAGCGGTACAGCTGTATAATAGGTTGCCTGAGGATATAAAGAGAGCGTGATATGCAGGTTCCTTTAAAATGACTATGACTATGGCTATGACTATGGTTAGATATAAAATTTGTCAGATATTCACATCAATATCGTTTTTTTAGAAAAAAAAGGATATGTTAGTAATTAATACGGTTAGTCCTTAATAACTTGAATTTTGTGTAAAATGATATAACGACTAATAACGATACAGACTTATTAAAAATTACTCGTGATCCGCTGCAATCCAGGACAACTGGATGGATATTTAGCGTACGTAGGATACCTAGATAGAGATCACTGCACTATTCTTTTTAGTTTTTGATACCACTATTTTTCCTTAAAAATAGTGGTTGTGGATACAAGGAAGTTCGGGCACTTGCTAAGTTTCTTCTCAGTTCTACTACGGCTAAGAGCTGTCTGCAGTTGTCTAAGAGCTGTGAGCATCTGTAGCATTTTTACAAACCACAGTGGTTTTCAAATGCACTATTATAATCAATAATTGTAAATTGCTTTGTAATATGTGAAATAAATAAAAAAAGGCTAGTATCGTATAGTATTATCGCTACTATTATCTATATTTAAATATATGGGCAACTGACTCCTTACAAAGCTAGAAATACCAATATACATACTGAAGTAAGCTTACTAAAACAACATATCTAAATTAAGTTGCAGAACGATAAAGTACCTACAAGGGGTAGTGCGGAGCACTAGGAAGGCAGTTTTTGTCCTCTTATCGGATCGAATGAACTGGCGACCGGGATCTATTGAAAATAAAAGAAAATTTATTAAAAAAAAAATGTATAAAATCTTTTACTAGAGCTGCATAAGTTGCTACTGATTGAATTAATTTTGTTTATTCAATTATATTTTAACCTAACGTAAATGACTTAGCTCTGAGATATACATATTTATATATAATATATAAAAGTGAGTTTGTTTGTTAGTTATGTTTTCATGCCTAAACCACTTATTTTTTTTTATATTTAAAAAATTCCTTCACAAACGCAATATGTAAATATTAACGAGTAACATAGGCTACTTTTTACTGCGATAACCGACACACACAACGCTAGTATTTCGCTAGAAACGACAAATTATGTATATATATATGTTTTAGTCGACTTAAAAATACTTTTTTATAACACGAACCTACTTTTTGAAAGGGATGAGTAGGTGAAAAGTAATATTCTTCAAAGTTTTACATAAAAATGTAAAGGAAATAAAATATTTCAAATGTAAAACAAAGTTACGAATTCAAACAATATGATTATTTCAACAATGCTGTTAAAATATTTGTTTCGAATAAAATGACAACAATTACAATGAGTTGGAAGCAGAATTCAGCATCTAGATAATGGTGCTAATTCTGTTGTTCGAAAACTCTCTAAACTAAACTAAAAATCATTAAAAACTAAAAAGTTTAGTCCTGTCAAAAACGTTTCTTATTCTGAAAATGTAGTACTTGACAGGACTAAACTATTTTTTTGTGATTTTTAGTTTTAGTCCGGTCAATTTAGACCAAAAAATGAGAGTGAAGTTACATAAAGTCCCAACAAGCTGAATTTCTGTGAAGTTGTTCAAAACATAATTACAAACAATGTCTAGAAGTTCCCCATCATTCCCCTGTAAGGAAAAAATTTAATTCAAGGTCAAAGGTCAAAAAAAATAGTTTTTCGCTATTTTCAGCAAAACTGTAAGTTTTATCATAAAAGTACCTCAGACAAAAATTGTAGATCATAAAATTATCTATAAAAAATGTTTCAATACTTTTTTTCTTTCGAGCCACCTGTCTGAGATATAACGATTCAAAAAGTTATAAAAGTTGTTATCGTCATAATATGCACACGTTTCCACGCCACCTATGAGGTAGTGTACTTAGCGCGTTTTTTTTAACGTAGTTTCCCCAGTAGGCCTACTCCACGGGTCAGTTGTGATCCTGTTTAATGTAAAACTATTGCAAAATAACGGCAATTTTCAAAGATTGGGAAAGATAAAAGCGATGTAAATGAAAAAAAAGTGTTGAAGTTTATTCGTCTTATTGTTAAGTTTCAAATTCTTGTTCTTCTTCTTGATCTTCTTCTTGTTCTTCTTCTCCTGCTTCTTCTTCATCTTCATTTTGGATGCAAGTAAATTGCGTCAATAGCGATGTATCGCATGATACTTCGTCGGAGTCAAACGAATCCTCCATTGTTTGTGATTCAATATTAGAGCACGACCGGCCTTGACAATTTGTGCATGCCAAAGAACAAGACAGTCCGACTTTTTTGCAACTACATTTAGCACTGCATCCCTTTTTGCAGTTGCAAAAAATAGTGTTCAGCAGTTTTTCCGGCGCAGGTGGAAGTAAAGTTTGAACTGGCTCTAATATATTGTTGACCAACTTCCAACCCCAGTCTGTAGGGTCAAGGGTAAGATCAAGAAGAAGAACAAGAATTTGAAACTTACGAATAAGACGAATAAACTTCAACACTTTTTTTTCATTTACATCGCTTTTATCTTTCCCAATCTTTGAAAATTTCCGTTATTTTGCAATAGTTTTACATTAAACAGGATCACAACTGACCCGTGGAGTAGGCCTACTGGGGAAACTACAATTTTTGTCTGAGGTACTTTTATGATAAAACTTACAGTTTTGCTGAAAATCGCGAAAAACTAATTTTTTTGACCTTTGACCTTGAATTAAATTTTTTCCTTACAGGGGAATGATGGGGAACTTCTAGACATTGTTTGTAATTATGTTTTGAACAACTTCACAGAAATTCAGCTTGTTGGGACTTTATGTAACTTCGAATGTCTAAATTGACCGGACTATTTAGAGAGTTTTCGAACTACAGAATTAGCAACAATGTCATGATGTTTATTTCATTTTAGTAATCAATTTTCACCCACTTTTTTCCCAAACTAGGTTGGGGTCGGCTTTAAATTTGCTACGATACGGCTAAGTTAGAATGTCGATCAGACCTCCACAACCCAAGTACTAGGCGATATCGAAGTTCTGTAAAAAAAATATTGCCGGAAGGGTCTCGATGTGTTAAGAATTGTCACCCATCCATAGACTTCATGAGTTCTCCATAAACAAAAGATAGAAGCGGTGTTATTGTCATAAAGTTATTGATAGATATACATAGTGTAATTTTGCAGTGCGAATGGTGTGAAACATTTGATATTCGGCTAATAGTAGGGGAGTCCTAGAAGGGATTTCGGGATTTACTCGAGAGTGGCAGATTAACATAAGGAGAAATACACCTTACACTCAGTTGAGTACCTCCACTATACATGAGCATAGGGCATCAGATTAGTTTAAAAAAATTATCGATGGGCAGAAATACTCGAGCGTGTAAGATTAAGGTAAGTTGAGTCAAATACATACACATTAGTGCGTATTAAAAAATTCTGACGATTTGAGATAAGGCAGTGGGAGGGTCACAAAGTTTCAGAAAAAACACATGACCTTGGCTTTTTTTTTATTTTGAAGCAAACAACGCAAGAAATCTTCTTTAAATGTCTACATAACTTTTCATTTGTCATATTGTATAAAAATAAAAATATTTCTAACCATCAGATTAGATTAGGAATTAGGATTTTTTATTTACTTTAAAATGAAGGTAATAAACTGAAACGATTTTTACGTGAGTGTTGATATTGGAAGAGCTATAAATGTATTATAAGCCACTTACATGAAGGACTGACGTTGATGTAACGTACTTAATGACATAGCCCATAGCTAATCTATGTACATAAAAGCTAAAGCTGTCTTGCTCTCATACTTGGTACTGATTAAACACAAAATGTGGAAGACTGCTTTACATAATGAAGATAAAAATTAGCAGTGTGAAACTTTTAAGGAGGAAAAGGAGATTAAAACACCTGAGAGCCCTCGCAATTTTATATAAAAGTCCTTAGAATTTTCAGCTACTATAGCAAGGACGTAAGATCAAAATAGAATTTACGTCAATAGGTTTAAGGGAATTTAATTAATCCTTTTTATCATTTTACTTAAAAGTTCTTCATATTTGTTAATAGAAATATAATTGATTGAATTATTTAAAATGTTACAAATGAGAAAGTAGAGTTGTAAGATATCTCTTCTCAGGGATGGATTCGCTCTTCTTCACATCAAATCATATCACATCAACAGCCTTTAACAGTCCACTGCTGGACATAGACCTCTCCTTAGAAAGGAGGTTTTGGCCTATTATACCACGCTGGCCATACGGGTTGGTATAGGATTTGTGTCAAGTTTTCCTTCTTCTCTCTTCTTAGTTGGTCAAAATATATGTTCTTTTGCGTAGTCTATTTCCATCGAATCAAAAACCAGATTATTTTGAAGACATGTATTTGTCAGGTACTCCTACCTGTCAAGTACAAACCACATGCCTTATAAGTCCTCCAATTTAAATTTGGTTCAGAAACTTTTTGTATTTTTATCACTGCGTTTAATTATACTGTTTCACTAGCTTTTGCCCGTGGCTTCGCCCGTGTGTATGTCGGTCATCGCGGTAAAAATTAGCTTTTATCCTTCCTTAGGGATCAATGTATCTCCATAACAAATGAAATTGAAATTGGTTCAACGGTTTAGCCATGAATTCGTAACAGACAGACACACAGAGTTACTTTCACATTTATAATATTAGTCGGAATATTTAAAAATTAGATGTTTTGGAACGAAGTTCCTTATCGCGCGTTGTGAAAGGGGGCTAGACGGAAAAAAATCTCACGAAAAGTTGTAACGACACTTTTGATTTTGAATTGTCACTTGTCAGTCATTCAGCACCTTCTATCAAATATATAGGAAATCATTACTTTTCATCTCAGTAAAATTAAAAATTTTATGTTCTTAGGTTGAGCAAAAAATATTGTATTCGACATCATTTCTCAAGGAGATTTTACCAATGTATAAATTGTTTTAATTAGAAACCAACTGAAAAATATGTAGGTAATAGATGGCGTTGTAATTAAAATCGTGTCGAATCAGTTTTACTCGATCGTCCCAACTTCGTTCCTATCGGGTGTCCCACGACACCACACGGCTTTTTTGTATCTAAAAGTTTACATATTTATAATATAGCCAACTTTATATATATATATATATATATATACTTTACATATACTCTGAAAGCTGTCGACTATCCATACGTCTATCGGTCTTTTAAACATGTTCAAAAATTGAGTTCTTTTAATTATTATTGCTTATTTTTTAAAACTAGCGAGTTTTAATGGATAATTCCCTTAAAATTGTGCCACTAAACAAATGCCGCAAACAGCCTTATATAAAAGTCGGGCGTAAGAAAGAGCATAGAGCGAAAATTCGATAAATTTGAAATAGCTGTCATGCGTCGTTTGGAAATCCTGAGGTGGCTCTAGTGTTGCGCTAACCATTATCGATTTATCGGTTATCTACACTTTGTAGTTCTACTGTTACAGAATCATTTGGATAGAAAAAGCATTTATAAATTTAATATTATTACATATTACATGCACTGTCCGAACATATTCGTGTAGGTATACAGGAACAAAATGTAAATTTTAAAATATTAGTGCGAGTTGCCCGTCTGGTTATGTTTTGCAATTTTATTTCTTTTGAGTTTATTCCTTAAGAATTGATTTCCATATAAGGCGCCCGGTATGAAAGAAATATGAAGATTTACATTTAAAGAATTTGATTTTTGTAAAAAATAAATACTCTTTTTTTTTAAATAACTAAATTTCCACATTTGGTCCGTATTTTTTTAATGATATAATAAGTTAGCCATCACAAATTTTACAGTCTTTATAGGATGCAACATTAATAGGAACCATATAAAAATGTTATTAAGACTTCGATCTGGACACATTCCGTCTCATAAATTTGCATACCTAATGAAAAAGAAAAATTCTCCGTATTGCAACTTATGTGGAGTGGAAGAGGATGTACAACACGTGCTAATGGAATATGTCAAGAACCGAAGAGAAATCTATCATCTATCTATCTATTCTATCACTACCAATATCTGAGACTGCAAAACAGCTGTGTATTAGCGGTTCAATGTTTTCATAGTGACGCGTAAATTATAAAGTATACATGTAGAAGATACAATGGGGTTGACATGTCCACACAGACAAAAACCCCTAATCAACAACAGATTTAAAAAAAAATAAAAAAATATAGTCAATATCGATAGTCGTTCGTATTTTTAAAGTCCAGCTAGATTCAGATCTGTTAAATCAAATTCTTATAAATCCACACTGCGTCTTTTCAAAGATAGATAAATCGCATTCTATTATATCAAATGAAGGTAAATCAAATCCAAATATTATTTTTTCTAAACAATTGGTAGTTTTCATAATAAATTTCCGAACAGAATCGTTTTCTACAATACTGTTGTCATGATAATAAAAGACTGACTTTCAAATCATCTAATTAGGATAATTTTATTGGAGTGGAGTGGATTTATCCGAGTTTGAAGTTATGACACAATTAACAGCTACCAAGTCGAGGCAAATAATTAGCATATTATTATATTAATACAACATACTGTATTTAGGTCGCTCTGTATTAAAATGTAATACTAAACCAATTCAGGATTTAACAATAATTTATTAAGGTACTAATTTAAGTATACGCTCATCTTATTCAAACGACTAATTTGTCTGTAAATCATTGTTAAATTTCAGCATAATAATATAAAACGAAACACGTACGACAGAGATCAGATTTCAAAGTGACCCAATTTTATACAGATACGTTACTGCCTTCGGCAATCATAATTGTTTACGTGACTTGTTCTGCGCTGTGTATCAATCAGCATTGATGTATTTCAAAATTACTATACGGTTGAAAAATCCATCCTTTCCTGGATGATCCTTTTTAAAACAAGCAGGGTTTTGTATTAATATCTCAATCGCACCATGTCAATTGTAAACGTGACTTGGATGTTTTAACAGCGTGTATTTGATATGCATGTAACAAATATGAATTAATTTATATTCAATTTAAAAAAAAATATAACGGGGAAAATTGAAATAAATAAATTAATTGCTTATGTCTAATATAGATTTGGTGTAAACCAAAAATAAATATTTTGTATTTGTTTTTAAAAACAGCCAAAAAACCTTAAAAATCATCAATAAAAAGATTTAGGTACGTATTTTCTATAGTCATTTTCATGAGATGCTGGCCACCCTAAATTGCAAGAATATACATGCAATTGCCATGTCTTCCATCTGGATCTTACTCTCTACCCGGGTTCTAACTGATTAGGAATGATGGCTCTGTTCGGGGTGGGTGTGGTGTGGTCATGTACCTACGCACTCACATTCCTTTCTCCATCGTAAGTTCTCCTCTCAGCCACCACCATCGGATGCGGGCGAGCATCTCTTCTTAGAGGTGGAATTTCATCACCATAAACTTGCTCATGCTCGGTGTGTAGTATTCTCCTTCTTTACACGTCAGCTACAGATTTTGGAAAATCTTACTACGATACTATGGGAAGTAGGTAGGAAGGTACTATCGACGAATATTATGGGAGATTTCAATACGTGTCTCTTAAAAGGAGATTCCTGCTCTGTTTAATTCTTTATTGGTAAAGTGTAGCAATCTGTCTATACTACCCTCAGGCGCGACTCACAATAATTCAAACTGCGTTCCCTCTCTTTTAGATTTTATCATTGTATCCAACACTGAGAATGTAACCAATCATAGTCAGTGCTCCGCGGATGTCCAAAATCACAACCTAAATTTGTCTTGCAGCGCAGTTTTAGTAGCATGGATTGGGAAAACCTATTTGCAGATGTTAGAAGCATCTACCGGCAACCTCTGTTATCTTCGGAGTGTATTGACACAAAAGTGAACATTTTAAAATAAAACTTAATCAATTTATATGATATTCATGCACCTCTTCGTACTGTTAAAGTAAAGCATTTGCCTGCTCCATGGTTCACCGATAAAATACGAGCTATCATGTCGAAAAAGGTAGCGGCCAAGACGAGATACAAGCGTTGAATCACTCAAACTTACTTCGACAAGTATGTGACTAATACCGCAATAAGGTGTGCAGAGAAGCACAATGCCAACACATCCATAAATCTATTGAAAACAACGATCCGGTGAAGATCTGAAAATTTCTGAAACATTAGGAGTTGGAAAATCGAACCAAAACCCTATTGATAAAGAATTAAATATTGATTCACTTAACAAGCATTTTTCCTCCTCATTTTCGATTTCGATAAAACAACAAAAACTTTAACATTTCTTTCATCTATTAAAAGTCCTAACTACTCTCCTTTTATTTTTAATCAAATAGCAGCTTGTGATGTTAGAAAGAGCATATTTTCAATCTCATCTAATGGGGTGGGACGCGACTGCCTCAGTAAAAAAATTATTGTCTGCATCCTTGATGATATTCTCCCTGACCTATGTATCATTTTCAACTATTCCTTATCTTACGGCGTGTTTCCATCTGCATGGAAAGCAGCTGAAATTATTCCTTTGCCACAAAAATCGAAACCTCTTCCTTCTCAGACTATCGCCCTATATCTATCTTACTATTTCTTTCTAAAGCTCTTGAAAGTCTTGTTTCCTAAATCGCTTTCAGTGTGGCTTCCATGCAGGACACAGTACAGTGTCCAGTAGTGGAGACGTAATGGTATTATCCTTACCCGATTTTCAGTAACGGATTTAATACAGTTGGTTTTTATATTCTCCTTGGTTTTTTCGCTCTATTAACATATTACCAGGATTGGTATCACAAGTACTTGTTTGGGCGACAGCATCGCATTCGACTTGAAGATTCCCTCTCTTCATGGTGTATGGCTACTGTCGGTGTCCTACAGGGCGGCGTTCTATCTCCATTACTCGTCGCAATCTTTATAAATTATATTTCCAATCATTTACTTTCTTCCTACCACCTGTATGCTGATGATTTGCAGATATATAGATAGATAGATAAATACTTTATTTGTACACCAGGGTTTTACAGACAATATACAGTAATTAACAACCGATGTAATGTACAAAGGGCGGCCTTATCGCTTAGTGAAATTTCTTCCAATTAGAGAACACATAAGTGCTTGGCTTGGAGTAACGACTATGGACCCAAAATTAATCCTACAAAATGACAGGTATGGATCATTGGGAGTCCCATGGTCCCATCTGCTAAAATTAATTGGTCACATTTGCCTCCGGATTAATTTAACAATACCATCATACCGATCAGCAGCAAAGTCAAAAACGTGGGAGTTATAATCGATAGCACTGCAGCGGGATCTTTGCGAAGGTTATGTAACTTTCTTCCGACTGCTACTAAAACTGCACTTCACAAACGCTCCTTCTTCCGATTCTTGACTATGCCGACGTTAGCTATCTCGAACTCACCGAAGCACATCATGAAAAACCTTGAACGTCTCCAAAATGTTTGCATATGATTAATATTTGGACTTCGCAAATATGATCATGTTTCCCACTACCGCAAAAAGTTCAAGTGGCTTCCAATCCGCCTTCGCCGTAATACTCATATCCTTGCGCTTCTGTATAATATTTTGTTTAATCCATTAACTCCTGTTTACCTCAAAGAAAGCTTTAAGTTCCTTCATGACACTCATATGCAATGCGGAAGGTCCTTTGAAAGCCTGAGATTGGAAATACCAAGGCATTCTACCAATTTTTAAACAAAATCATTTTCCGTGGAAGCTGTACATTTATGGAATGCATTGCCGGTTTCTATCAGACGTGCGCAATCAGTAAACACCTTCAAGAGTTTTAGCATTATCTGTCTCTCATAGTTGAAAATTAGTGCATGTATATATTAACGTGTGTAGGTAATAATAATAATAAATTTTCACACATTTCACATACGGCCGTCTGATCCCAAACTAGGCAGAGTCCTATTGGATGGTAACAAGACTGCTGATAAACATAATAATATGTATTTCTAAATACACACATATTATAGATAAAGTACAACCAGACACAGAACAAATGACCATGCTTAACACACAATTATTTGCCCTGGGTAAAAATTGAACCCACGACGTCTGTCGTAGCAGTTAGGGTCACTAACCACTAAACCAACAAGCCAGTCAAGTAGGTATAGTATTAATGTATAAATATAGATTAGTAGGATAAATGTATGATAATTATTTCATAGGTTAAGACCTTATTAATTTCTCTAATAGAAATTCTATATACCTATCACAAGTCCATCCAAACTGAATCCAGTACATCCAAAGGTTGCCTGGAAGAAATTGCTCTAAGCGATCAGGCATGTCCGTGTAGTGACGGATTAAGAATTTATAATGTCACTACCCCAATTCATCCCGTGGGTGTCGTAACGACTAAGAGCGCAAAAGAACGCAGGACACCAGCACTGCAAAAAGAAGAAAAACTTGACACAAACCCTATACCAACCCGTCTGGCTAGCGTGGTATAGTAGGCCAAAATCTCCTTTCTAAGGAGAGGCCTATGACCAGCAGTAAACTATTAAAGGCTGTTGTGATGTGATAAGGCCGCCCTTTGTACATTACATCTGTTGTTCATTACTTTAATATGTCTGAAAAACCCTGGTGTACAAATAAAGTATTATCTATCTATCTCTCTATCTATATCTCAAGTCTCAACTGTCTCATAACTATACATTTTCCACCTAGGCTTTGTCCGAATCCCCTGCTATAGACTCACTTATGACTGAACATTTCTTTCTTTTGGTTATGAAAAACGCTGACAAGATTACTTTATTCAGTGATATCGATAATATTTTATCGAATATTATTTTAAAGAAAATAATTTATCTACTGAAATTATGAGCGAAGCTGATTAATTTCAAGTGAATCGAAACGCATATTCATTGAACCGTATGTGTATTGTTGTGAGATGCGAAGGCAAACGGATTACTAGGTGCATGTTTATATGTATCTCTTCATGTATCTCTTTTCATCACATTTATTTGTGTTGAAAGAGATTTTTGGTAATGATTATAATAACCGCCAATAGATTCTATGAGGAAAAACAGAAGAAAAAGTTGCTGTGGGTTGATTTATATAGATTACTTATATCCGTATTAGGTTTTACTTTGACCTGTTGATATTAGAGCCACTCACGTTAATCGCTACACTCCTGTTCACCTAAAAGTTGCCTGGAAGATATTGCTCACCAGCACCAGCATAAGGCAGTTTATTGCACATTTAATCATTATAATCCTCATCAACAGCCTTTTATAGTTCACTGCTAGACATAGGCCTCTCCTTAGAAAGGAGGTTTTGGCCTACTATATTACGCTGCCTGGCAAGACGGGTCGGGATAGGGTTTGTTGCAACCCCTGTGTGGGACGGGCTTTCCCCTCCACCCGCCATAATAGCCAGCTAAAGAGGCGATGTCCACGTGTACCGGACGTCGCTGAAATGGAGAATGTACCCGAAGAGGGTGCCTGCGCCATTGGGGCAGGCGCTAGGAGGGGTCCGAATGTCTTAATAATAGCAATTCCTGGGTCACTCCTATTACAGGCGCAGAGCAACACACCGTGTGGTTTTAGTCGGTCGGATTCCGACACACCACCCTGCCCCAAACTCCGGTGGGGTGACGGCCCGTGAGGGTTCCCACACGTAAAAGAAAAGGGTTTGTTTCAAGTTTTCCTTCTCTTTGCAGTGCTGTTATCCTGCAGAGTTAGCTCCTTTAGTCGGCTCTTATGACACCCACGGGATGAAAAGGGGTTGTGACATTTCGTATTCTTAGTCCGTGACCACACGGATATTGTGCATTTTACGGTGTACGGCATCTTTTTTTCATAAATTTGTTGTTTGTGTAAATAAAGAACACTTTATTTAAGTACAAAATCTAATTTGTTAATCTAATCTCAATTAATTTGACAGATGTATATGTCCAAAAAACGTAGTACCTGTGCAGAAAGGTATGTGAATTATATTCATTGGTAATATAATATACTCAAATCATAATACGTTTCTTTAAGTCCATAAAAGAAAATCAAGAATTCCGTATTCATAATATTTACCCTTTTTTATAATGAATAATTACAAAATTAGACAACAAAGTAGTTTTAATGGGTAATTATTATTTTACATAAATAAGTCGAGGCCAAAATTTGAATTTAATGTGTCACTAAACCCAGTGTGTGTATATTGATTTTAGACATAAAATCAAGTGTCACAGAACTTATGTGCAATACTATAAATTAGAGAAACTATACCGTACCTCCATACCCATATCATATACTTATTGTGATGCATTTTGTACCGAATTTTTCATAAAAATTAAATAGAATGATCTTACTGGTAAAATGAACACTATTCTAAAGTTGAGCAAAAATATTAACCATCTAACTTGAAATAACGGTAAGATTTCGAGTAAGTACCATTTTTAGCAGCATTTGTATCAAATTAAGCAGCCAAAGGATTATACTCACTGTTTCTCTAAAATAGTATAACGTTATACAAAATAAGTTACAGATACCTGATAATCCTAAAACTTGTATCTGAATAAACAGCAAAAACCATGTTGTAATTTTTCCAATCTTTGTGTTAAACATACGATGAAATTAAATCGCGTCGTCGTTACCGAATCTTGTTGTATTAGAAATTATTTTGTATATTTTTATGTTCACCAAAACTCTCTTTGACAAATACATAACCTCAAAACTGTCAGAGCTTTTTATGTACGTATTTCAACACAGTCATTCCCTGGCCAGTATTAATGTATTAACGAATAAACAAAATTATTAGTTACGAAAACTTTTTGGTTATGTTTAAAACCTCTGGAGTAAAACCTTAAACGAAACGGATTTTTGCGTTAAATTATATAATCCTGTTGAAATAAGTTATAGACATTTTACAAGTTCAGTTTATTTAAAAATATATAGTTTATTAAATCTTACTAATATTAATATTTCAGAGGTTTTTTTTATACATTTTGCAGAAATATGAGTTGTACAATGGCAGAATTAATGCCACAGGCATTTTCTCCCAGTCTACCGTAGGGTGGTGCTGAAATGTGTGACTAGGTGCACTATAGTTAAACCGCCGTAAGCTTGGCCCTCCTGATGGTTTTGGGGGACGCAGGGCGGGGGTGCATTCAACCAATTAGCTAGTGCGTCGCTGTCCGCCGGCAGTGACTGACGTGAAAGCATGGCTGCACGTGTTATTTTTCTTAAGACTACTACACTCGTTATTATTTTGCAACAATGATAATCTGCCGACTCTGCGTCACAAAAAGATTTAAAAACTTGAAGTTCGGCTTACAGAGGTTCTACTATTAAAGTTCTATTAAAGAATATTTATTATTTTACTTAATTTTTAAATTGTATCTGAATATAATTTACATGATGAAGATAAGGTGATTTTATTATTATTATTTTACAGTATTAAATTTTACAATTAATCATAAAAACTTACAATACACTGACATTATAATACATGGAAATAAATTCGATTTTTATTACATCGTGTGTAGATTAAATCTCAAACAAATAAATCTGAAGATATCGAGTTAGTACATCGTGTCATGTATAGCCGAGCGCATCACCCGCCCCGCGTCCCGCAAACCATCAGGAGGGCCAAGCTTACTGCGGTTTAACTATAGTGATTGATATGTGAAGTAAGAGAAAATTATTGACAAGTTAGACAGAAACAATGAGATAAATAAACATACATACATACTCACCAAATACATACCCATATATACATAAACACACACATAAAATGACATATTAATAATATATAAAACTTTAAGGCTGTAATGAATCTGCTAGGGTGTCCAGAATGTAAGATCGATTTTTGATCTTGAATGAGAGGGTTTTATACATTTCTTTAGGAAAATGATTGATTACAATTCTATTATTTTCTCTATGTTTTGGTTATATACTACGTTCTACTTTTTTACAGACATACCTGAAGCTGATTTAAAACGTTCTAAGCTTAAACTTTCAGATAAACCACATTTAAAGTCGTAATATATCATAGCACACAAATATTCTCGTTTAAACTTCTTTGTAGCAGACGACAAAGCGTATAATACTTCTAATTTTGTTTTTTTTTTTAATTACTTTAAAATGGCCTTTTGTGTTCGATGTTCAAATAAATTTGCCTTATAATAATATATGACACACATGCGCTCCATTTTCAAATTTCGAGCATCTCAAAACGTATATAGTGACTTACGTACGTATTAAAGCTATGGCGTTGTTCCATGGAATTAGCTACAACCTCCAAGCGCTTTACAAAATTAACAATAAAAATCCACGTTCGATAGAATATCCTGAAAATTGAATTACCATTTTCTAAAAACGATTGAACTCGCGACTCTGTTACCGTTACCGACACCTATGTTAAAGTACAAACTTCTTTAGGCGCGTTGGGACTTTTGAGATGAAAAACAACAATTGAACTCGCGACACTGTTACCGCTACCTTACGACACTGTTTTCTTTTGTAGTTTTATTGTTAATTTGTTTATTGTTAAATAAACATCAATGCCTTGTAGTTATTATAATTTTAATTTGAACTTTTATGAATCAATAAAACCACTTTCTAAGACCTAATAAGGCCAAAAAAATATTATTATGTTTTATAAGCTTGTGTGTTAAAAAAGTTGGATGCCTAGCATCATTATTTTTCTAAAACCTATCTTCCTTGTCACGAAAAAAACGGACTTGTCCGAGTGGAAATTTAAATTAATCTTTTTAACAGCTGAGTCTTGAAATACTATTTTGACCGTTCCCAGAAGGTTATCATGCTGATTGAACGACTGATTTTAAAAGTTTGTCCTCAATAGGAATACCAATTATAAAGGAAAAAATTATAAATGGGCTTTTCAATTTTGTTAGGATGAACAAAGTGTCTCTATAAACATAATTGATAACGTATTGAATACCGCATGTGTAAATCTATGTTCATTTATTATTTGAAGGGTTCATTTGTATTCATTGACGCATAGCAAAACATTAAAGCCTACATTTTCCGATGATTGAGGGGCTTACTCTGAATACATATCAGTGTTGTAAGGTGTTGTCCATTTATTATAAATTACATTCTGTTTTTAGTTAATATAAATATGTTTTCAGTATAAAATTTAATTCTATATTTAGGACTTGCCGGCCTTTGAGGTTTTTTTAAGGAGAACGCTCGCTTTTCTTGAAGGTCGTAGCCATCAGGAAATGGCGCAGATTGATTAAATGGAATGTGTAAAACTTCAACGAATCATATTGAAAACTAGTTTTTTTATATATTGCTCAGTTTTGTCTATGAATTTATGACAGTTTACTTACTTTTAACACACATTTTACTTTTTAAAATATCACAAATTCTTAGAATTATTTAAACTTTCTTATTATTAATAACGTCAACATTAAAAATCACATGCATCTCAAAATGAAACATTACTGCACTTACTGTAAAACTGTAATAATATAATTTTTGTCATGTGAATTTTAAACGTTTTAAATATTACAATAGGTGTTTACCATAAAACTGTATGCCGTGATTACAGTGCATTTTTGAAATGAAAACTTCTTTAAGCGCGTTAGGCATTTTAGGAACAACAAACAAGATAATGTAATATTTGAGATTCCAAAAACCATTGAACTCGCGACACTGTTACCGTTATCGACACCTCTGGATATAAGTATCTACATATATTGGCCCCGTTTACACGAGAGTTGAGTTTCGGTTGAAATACATTGATAATACAACTATATATAATATGAACATATATTGTTTATATACGTACTACAAGTAAGAGACTACCAGCGTCCTTGGACACTTGCAACTCAAAAGTCACAAGTGCGTTGCCGCCCTTAGGCTTCACCCCTCCCAAAACAGGAGGCTCCTGTAGGGGCTCCTGTAATCTTACCGACTTGGTGAAACGCTACAAAAGAATTGCTTAATGTTGGTTTTTTGTGAGGCCGTGGTGGTGGCCAGACGAGCCAGTTCGCATGTGCCGAAACAGGTTCTCAGACGAGTTAATCCATACATACAATCAAACAACGGAATAAATATATTCCTAAAAATTCTGAAGATGTGAAATACTTCTGCATTTTTATTTTGAAAAAGGTTACGATTTATTTCTTACGTGATTGTAGTCGTGAGTTTTATTTATTTATTTAATCATGGAAGACCAACAGCTTGACAAATAAATTTCATATTGTATAGGTTACATTCACCTATTAACAAGTCTTTACGAATAGAAAACATTAAGATGTAGTATTTAAAAGCTATTATAAGTTTAAGAATGAATCAAGTACAACACTTAATAAAATTAGTATTCTGAATCGAACTGCTGAGACTGTGCCCGTCTTACCACTTGCTAACTAGTCACAAATATGTCACGTTCTAATTCTTTACATTTCTTGTTAATTGTATTTCTCGCTCGCCACAGAAACGTATACTTTACGTAGTAGATTACTAATCAGTAAATATTATATTCTCAGTGACAATTTCGATCCCTTTACCAATGTTTTACAATCACCACTTTCCTTGCAAGAATACAGTTAAATTAAACAACTTAATTAATTGTACACATGGAACATTCCCAGACTAAATTAATTATAAACGACGGTTGGTAAACTTGCTACAATATTGCAAGTTCATGTTAAAATAACATTTAGTTAGGAATATTGTTCCAAAATATTTTGATTTACTAGAAGCAAATCCCAAGCTTCACTTTCTCGTTAATTGTTCCTCAGAATATATAAGATAGGCCAGCGATAATAAATATAACAATTTCTCGGACTTTGGAAATATCAGTGTATTAGAAACATGCTGATTGCATTGCGATCCAAATTTATTTCTACTTATATAAATTGAGTATTATAAGAATGAAGTTTTTTAAGTACGAAGAGTTGTCCGTAAACATCGTGATTCATAAGAGAGGTAACATATGGCTGAAAGAAAAAAAACAAATAAAACTTTCTTGAATACGTTAAATATAAAAGGTTTTGAGTTCAAAGTCTTCCTTAATGTATGCATCGTGAGCTATAAAAACTAATTTATAGTTGCGGAGTGTCACACAGTTGAGTAAAGTTTAAGTACGCAAAATTGAATTTAATATCATGTGGAGAACGTTGACTTAGATTTAAATGTAGTAAAATCTTGATATTTTAAATAAATCAGCTAAATGTGAAGATACGGACAAAGTGGTTAGGCATACATTATTGTAGTTTTACTTTTGCTTTTCTTGTCTGATGTCAAGTGGTTGCAATTGTCTGTGATATTGTTGAGTATAAAGAAGACTGGTGATATCATAGATTAAAAATTTCTCAATTTAAAAAAATCTGATAAAAAAATACAAAATATTTTTTAAATTAAAATCTACCTGCTCTTTTTTATTTTTAAACTTCCTGCATTACATTTTGCACGAGACAGACTTAATGCCATATGGCATTTTCTACCAGTCAACCTTTAGATAGTTCAGAACCTGGCTGATGGGCAGATGGCCATGCCACTTACATGGCAGCTGTATATGTACAGTGAAACGAAGCTAAACATTTACAATTATAAAAATAACACTTAATAGTGCTATTTAAAAGTACCTACATATACCACAAGTACCATAAATACATATTTGTGTAATATACATACAGAATAAAATATATTCAATAATTTCTATAGTCTCTTCAGGCAGGAATTTAATCTAGAACTATTTTGCTATTTACGTAACGCTAAGCGATGTTTGCAGCAATATGAACATTATTAAGCTAAGATATTTAAACATCAGATATTTTTTACTACACTTTCCAGCCCCAACTTTTGGAAGAACTTCAAACTTGAAAAATTAATTCCGTTTGTTTCTCTGTAAAGTTGCTTCTAAAATATTATCGGAAGAGCACTTAGTCGTTTAGAACTTTGTTTTGAAACTTATTAAAAGAAATGACCGAACTAAATCATCTCCTTAATGTTAACACATTAAAGATCATTTCATTTACGTTACTTTTACGTTAATATTATATTTATCTAATACCTTTAAACAAGCAAATCTTATATATTTAAACTTAATCTGAATCTCGGCAACGGCTCCAACGATTTTCATGAAATTTAGTATGCAGGGGGTTTCGGGGGTTTAATCTAGCTAGGTTTCATTTTTATAAAATTTACCAAAAAAAAATACCGCTACCCATCTACTACTAACCATGTAGGGATAGTAATATTAACAATTAAAATGCTAAATAAAACTATCCCTCTGGAATGTTACTTAAATTTATAAAAGGTTATTTATATAAGATACTCTTACTCTTTATGATTTTAGAATAGTAACACACAATCGGAGTGCCAACCTCAACCAACAATTCTTTTTAATCTGAAAGGTTTTAAAATAATTTTTTCATGGTTGTTGCTAGAAAGATAGATAACCTTACTTTTTTTGTCAAAAATTGAAAAAAACTATCATTTAAAGTCGACCTGTTAGGCCATTATATGATATTAAATATTAAAACTCGCCGAAAGAAGTCGACAACAATTTTAATATTAGATACGGTAGAGGCACTGCATTTCTGAAGAGCGTCCAAGTTTGAGTCATAAATTTTATTTGAGCTCCATTTTCATTCATTCAAATATATAAAATTTAAATCTAGAAAGATCGTCTTGCGAAAAATATAAATGTCGAATAGTATCATGTGCGCGTCAGAAGCGGTCATTTTACTTTCAATTGTTCCTATCGAAGAAAAAACATGAATCTAAGTTAAAGAAATTTAAAAAATGATGTTCTAAATATTAACGTTTCCAAAAAAAACATAAAACGAGTGATACAAATTTAATAGGTCTTTACCTATGAAATTGCCGTTTTGTATGCAATAAGTGAAAGTACTTCTTTTTTCAAACTTTTTTATTTCTGTTATTCGAAGTAATCACCCATGCAATCGACGCATCTTTGCCAACGCATTGGCAGTTTATTGATGCCCTTCTTATAAAAATCAGCTTAACGGGAGGCAACAAACTTTTCAAAGGCATTTTGTATTGCCTCTCGGGAATTGAAATTTTTACCCACTAAAAAGTTGTCTAAATTTTGGAAAAAGTAATAGTCGGTACGAGGTACGAGGGATTTCCTTTATAGGGTATACCCCGGGTGCGGTTTTTAGTCGGTTCGAGTCCGACATAGCCACCGGTAGGTGGTATCTGGGATGATTTCCGCACAGAAAAAAAAAGGGTACTTCTCCTGAAGACCTAGAAAGCCAGACAAAAATTATTTCTAATAATATTAAAGATTTACACTACGTATATTTTTAATTACTTAATTTATCAAGTATTTATAATCATAATGATTTATAATCCCGTAACTCGTAGAATACTATAACACCATTCTCTTAGTATATTCTCTTAGTATATTAGTATTTCTCCCATCTCAAGGGTTCGTGTACATTATACGAACCTTTGAAATGGGAGAAATAAATCATTATTATTATTGATCAGATTCACATAACGGCAAAGTATCGCCCTGATCTATCAATTAACACAAAAAGGCAAAGATAGAAATGAAGTAATACACCCAAAAAAAAAAGTGAATTAAAAGAAATACATGGGTGTTCAATCATGAACATAATTGCATCACCCAGCAACAGCATCTATGTCACACGTGGTGCGGCGTAAAGTCGATGCACTGTCAACATTTCGGCATGACCGAGATTAAGGCAGCTGCATCAACACAACACACGGATGGTACACAAGCAAATAGCCATCCATGTGTACTTAGAGTAAGTTTAGTATATAAGATGCATTATTATGTAAATAATACATCATGAGTCATTTTATCTAATCCGACTTTGACTCATTACCCTGTCCCACCTCTCACTGCGGCCAAGACACCTTTAGCCGTCAGTAGATCGGTCTTGTGAGCCTGCTCGACCGGCAGTGAGAAAATTATTATGTAAATAAATCAGTCATTTTGTCTAAAAAAAAAAGTAAATGTTCGGGTGCGGACGGGCAACCGTGGTACACCATACAGCTAAATAAATCAGCACTGAAAGATTTCAGAATAAGCCAGTAAGAAAAGTAGTATCGCTATCAAAACCGCTCTAGTTTACTCCACCAGACGGACTATCAAATATGTTTCTAACAAAGGCTGTGGAGCTAGTTAGTCATCATCCTTACGGTCCCGACCTGGCTCCTTGTGTCTTTTAGGTATTAATTACCAAAAGTGAAAGATGAATTTAGAGGGATTCGTTTTATGAACCCTAAAGAGGGATGGGCTTACTCCTTCTGTAAATGCTTTTATCGCATCGCACGGTGCTTAGAACGGCAAGGAAACTAATACGAAAAAACAATAAAAATATTCTAAATAATTCCGTTTTTCTTTTCCATAAACTTTCAGTGTGACCCCCGTGGTCATAAGCAACTTACAAAAAGAGGTGAAATCCCACCAAAAACATTTTGATGTAAAACGTTGCAGAGACGAAACTATATGGCACGCACTGTCAAAAAGTCATCAGATCTCATGTAGAGCCAAAATTCTAATTCTATAAGCCCTAACTTCACAATCTCTACATCTTAGTCAAAATTTGTGGCTTGGCCATTTCGTTACTACAAAAAGTATTTTATAACAGTAAAGTAATGAACAGTAAATAAAGTTTTTACCTTACGCCTATGTGACGGTAGGCAAATAAATTAGGGTGTGTAGAGTTAAAAGTTTGGCTCTACCTGAGATCTGATAACTTTTTGACAGTGCGGGCCATGTAGTCTCGTCTTGGCAACTTTTTACATGAAAATGGTGGGATTTATATTTCTAAAAATTTTAATGGGACAAAACGTAAAGTATACCCTCCCAAACAAAAATAAGGTATTTTCCCAATCAATTCATAAATGATGGAGTTCAGAGGTAACAAATATAAATAAATGAAAACGATTTGAGAATCTTTGCCTTTTTTTGAAGTCCGTTATCAATTCTCAAAGTAATAATGTCCTTATACTGTACACAAACTTTCAGACTAGCGAATAAATACATTAAAACAAAAATAACAATCTTTTAATTGTCTGCAGCAAAAATATATACTTTATACACTGAGTAATGCCTAGAATTATCTGTCATAAATCATATTAATGGTAAACAATTTTTAATTACACGAAACATGTATCATGCAACTCGTATACCTATGTAATTATTCTAGATAATTAAATTTAACTACCACAATTTTCAATATTAACTATGTGTGATAACACCATTAAAAAGTAATATGATTTCAGCTATACCTATTTTTTTTAAAGACATCTCCTGCGTACATGAAAGGGACATAAAGAACACACACACACTCAGAAAAACAATTTGTGGATCACACAAAGTGTCATACCATGTGGGGATCGGACCCACAACACTCAGCGTAGTAGCAAGCGGCGAGGTAACCGCCTAAGCTACTACGCCATCCAGGCAGTTACCATTTTTCTTTTATATTTTACCGTCTTTTTTTAATACAATCAATTTAAAACTTTTTCAGTACTAAATGATAAGTTTCTTTTAAATTATAATTATTTATGTCAACATACGAGTACATTATGAAATTTGGTCAAACAAACAGACAAGTTACCTGATATTAAGTGAGTACCGTCGCCTATGAAGATATGCGACAGTACGTCTATACTCACTGACGTTTTTTGAAGTTGGAGACTTTTCTTAAAGGTATAATGTTTGTATTGGTACGTAAATTTTTGAGTCAACAATTTGTTTATTTAATATAGTTTTATGTAGAAACATGGCTTAAACTTTAAAAGCGTATAATCATTTACCTAACCGATAATAAATAATAAGCATGTTATTCTTTTGTAAAACACAACCACTTCTCTTTTTTTTTAGTAGATTGTATGCGTTTTATTCGGTATTAGTTGTGAGAGAATATCTAAAACATAGGTATCATTTAAGAATTCCAAAACAGTATTCATATGACAATTATTAAAAAAGAAATAAATGAACAGCTTAATGCATGGTGAGTATTTAAAAAAAAAAACAGAACTTCTTATATACCTACATTAAATGCAACTTAATGGTATGCAATACTGCAATTTAATTGTCTGATTTTAAAAATGAATACTTTTAAAATACTACCGTTACACATTGAAATCATTTTTAAAATCAGTGTTTACATAGTTGAGATGCACTGCTTGCCATGACAATCCTTTTATTTTTCTCAAGGAAAAAAAACACTAACAAAAGTGGTTCTCTAAGAATAACAGTATCCATCAAAAACATACAACCGTAGAAATATAAATCATACAACTGTTTTAAACAACAAATTAAAGATTTATGTAGATATGGAATGACAAGTCATGCAAAATTATTTCCCCAGTATTTATTTGCCTTTACTACCTATTAAGGTACACGAATGTCACCGCATAGAGTAATTATCGTTATATTCGCTTTAATATTCTGTATAAACGCGATAATTAATCCATACGGCCCAACAGTAATCAGTGACTGCACTAAGTGTATAAAACACATTATTCAAAATGAGTTTGAAACACCTGGTTTAGTAATATTTGCAAATACAAATAATTTTAGTAGTGCTGTATTAAATATTAGAAATGAATTATTGAAGAGTATTAATACGGAAATAAAGTTTGTCATCGAAGTCATGACTCCTTCTAAAGAAATAGAAGTTTGCGACCAAGATATAGAAAAACTTGGAGTCTTGCATGTAGAGCATTTTACAGCAGAACCTTTAGCAGACTATTTTATTATAATTATAGACAGTTATAATGATTTTTCGTACTTAGCCAGTAAAATTATTCGGTCACGGAGTTGGAACCCACTGGCAAAGTTCATAATATTATTATTTAATTTTGTCAACTCTGACAAAATAAATATTGATCAAGTTGAAAAGATTTTAAGCTGCCTATTTAGGTATAATGCAATAAATGTTGTGATTGCTCTAACTCATAAAGATAACTATCGGAAACAAATTATTTATACTTGGAAAGCATATGATCCGCCAACGTATTGTGGATATTTCAACGAAACTGCTAAAAATAGACTCATAGTTGAAAATATTTGTGAACGTGGTGTTTTAAAACAAAATAAAAAAGTTTTTCAAAATAACATTCCTCAGAACATGCATGGTTGTGTTGTAAAAGTTTTTGCTTTACAAAGGCAACCGTATATAAGTGAGAATGAAAACGATGCCAATATAGAAAAAGTGCTTATAAATAGAATTTTAAAAAGGTATAATATGACAGCAATTTATGAGTTGATTGATGGGTTTAGAGGAGAAAGAGAAAATGATGGTGAATGGAACGGTGGTTTACAGAAGCTAGCTTCTAAGAAGGGACATCTTCTTGCAGGAGGCATATTTCCAGATTACGACGTCCACGAAGATTTTGATTATAGTTTAACGTATTTAGCAGACGTGTATACGTGGGTTGTTCCAAGAGCTCCTAAATTGCCTCCTTTCGTGTCTTTATTAATTATATTTCAGGCATTTGTTTGGTATTCTGCAATTACTGGATTCTTTGTATGTGCGGTCTCGTGGAAAATCATAGGTCAATTCTGTGAAGATTCACCTTATAACAAATTATTTTCTCACTGTTTTATTAATACCTGGATATGTATATTTGGTTTTGTGGCATACAAACGTCCGGTGAAACAAAGTTTACGTATATTTTTCGTTTTTCTCAATTTGTATAGTGTGCTTTTTTTAACAGCCTATCAAACGAAATTATTTGACACCTTAACGAATCCCTCTTATGAGTATCAAATACAAAACTTGGAAGAATTGGTTAACAGTGGATTAAAATTTGGTGGTTTTAAAGAACTTCATGATTTGTTTCTCAATTCTTCGGATTCTTTGGATTATTGTATTGGAGAAAAATGGACTGCAGTTCAGAATATAACTGCGGCGATAATAGATGTCGCTGTTCATAGAAATTTTTCGGTATTTTGCAGTCGTCTTGAACTAGCACATTTATCTGCAATTTTACCTGAACTAAGTGATCATCATGGAAACTATAAGTACTACGCATTTCAGAGTAATATGTTTTCTGTTCATATAGAAATGATAGCTTTGAAAGGATTTCCTTTTATGCATGAATTTTCAAATACAATTACATTATTTAAGCAGAGCGGATTGAATGTAGCTTTGAGAAGTCAATATGAGACATTTAATGAGAGAAAAAGAGCTCGTCTGTTGAGACTCTTGATGCAAAAGAGTCATGGTATAAATCCTTTATCAGTTAAACATTTACAGGGGGGTTTTCTAGCGTTGGCAATAGGTTATATTGGTGGTTTTATAACCCTTATAATAGAAATTGCAATGAATAGTTATTATTCAAAAAGAATCATCTGCACCTATAAGAACAAGAAATAACTCAAAATATTTCCTTTATAGTAACTTTCTACTTGTGAATCTCACTGTACTGCAGAAATCTGATTTCATAAATAAAAAAAAATTATACAACAAAACATCAGACATTTATTGTATCTTTTTGAAGACTTACAAAAGAACAAAGTAATTAGCTTAAAATAACTGTACATATTATCTCGTTGAATACAGCAACGACTACGTAATATACATTTATATTAACTTACTGATGTTTAATCCAAAGACTAGTCTATGTAAACATAAAAATAACTTAACAATTATTATTGCAAACTATAAAAGTGTTTAAATGTCAGTTGTTTCTTTTATAGTATATAATAGATTATATTAAATACATTTTGTTTATTGGATTATAATCAAATATATGTATATTATACTGATTTTAAAATGTTATCAAGGAAAAAAGTATCTTATGAACTGTGTGAAATCTGAATACTTTTACTATGTCTACCTCATTTGATTGCTATAATATTTATGTACAAAATTGCCCATTAAATAGTAAAAATATATTTACTTAAGTTCAATTTACATTAACGTAGAAGAGAAAGGGAAGAGATTGAAACAAAATTAAGTTACCGAAGTTGTTAATAACATTTCACGTTTTCTTGTCAAGATAAAGCATTTTCTGCAGAGTCCTCTTGAGAACTGTCTTTAAAAAATAAAAAGAAGGAGAAGGAATGTAAACTGGCTAAATTTAAGTTCAAAAATAATTTAGTTATTAGAATGTTTTATTCTGTATTTAAAAGGTAAAGGTTGTTTCTCAGAACTATAGAATATGACATATTCTAAGTCGAACGAATGCATGAATGCATAAGTCATAAGCTTAATATAATATCAGAGCTCATTAAAGATGGTTTTGCTTTGACAAATTTAATTCTCTATTTGAAAAGCGCATAGATATTTTACTAATCATTTAAAATGGGATTGCCATACTTTTATACATAAAAAAACACTATCAAAGCTTTTCTCCATCCAAATGTTGCAGATTATAATACGAATGGTCAGGAAATCTTTCTAGTTCAATGTAGTCCATATCCTTGTTAATGAGAGGTTCGAATCGCAGCACGATGTCTGTGAAATCTGGTCTTGCATTTGGTTCTGCTTCCCAGCAGTAATACATTATATTGTAAAGCTCCCGATGACAGTGCTCAGGTTTTTCCAGGCGATAACCCTCGATGACCTGATAAAAAAAAGGATTTATTTTTATTATATCAACACAAGTATTTTAAGCACTGAAATATTACTTTTAATAATAGTAATATTTTTTTTATTTGTAAAGGAAAATTATAAATCCGTTGAGTGGCTATTGTCATGGCTGATGAGGTTTGTTTTGTCATAAGTAGTCATAAGTCATAGCCAGATGAGGATCACTATCTCTAGTTCTTTTATTATTTACCAATTTTCGACTATTCCTTAGGAGTAATAATTACTGGCCCAATATGATGGTTTTAACGAACAATAGAAGATTGCGCGCGGTTAATAAATTCAAGTTGTGATTAAACGTATTTTATTTAAAACTACTAAAAAGCGAAGCGTCCGTGTGGTGATGGATTAAGAATATAGAGTGTCAACACCCCTATTCGTCCCGTGGGAGCCGTAAGAGGCGACTAAAGGAGCAAACTACGCAGGTCAACAGCACTGCTGAGAGAAGGAAAACTTGGAACAAACCCTATACCAACCCGTCTGGCCAGCGTGGTGTAGTAGGTTAAAACCTCCTTTCTAAGGAGAGGCCTTTGTCCAGCAGTGGACTAGTAAAGGTTGTTGATGAAAAAACGAAGTTAAGTAAAACGTTTTTAATCTATTGTAATAGTAATGGTACCACATGATTATGATGTCTAAACATTTGCAAGACTTTTTTGGAGGAGCAAAGGAACGTCGAAGCTTAAAAGAAAGTTGTTACTTGAGAATTACTAACTAATAAAATATACCTCTTACTCGTAGCTGTAATAACGTTTTGACGTGAAATAAATTGTTCTTTGAATAGACTAATCATCAAACGTAATTTATTATATTGTACGGTAATAAAAACAAATATAAAAATAACTTAGGTATAATTATTAAAACAGGAGTCTGAAAGAGAACTGTAATGATTGATGTAATTCTCTAAGTTATTAGGTACATCGTATTACCCGTTGTGGTTTAATGTTTATACAATACTAGATTTTGCATTCGGATCCACCCGTGTGTATGTCAAACAAATTACTTTCACATTTATAATATAAGTAAGGAAATATGGATGACTCAACATCAACCGTCGGGCCACGGCACGGCATTCATTGTAACCTCGCCTGGTTGGTGTATGTATGTATGTAAAAATAACTTAGTTCGTACTAACTAAAGGTATTAATGACCATGTATCACTTTAAATTCTTTTGACTTCTCCAGCAGTAGCCTCTGTATCGTGTCACACTCTTACTTATTCCTTATTATTATTACACCTCTAATCACCCTATGTGCTTAAGACCTTCTATAAATAAGTTGGTGAAGCCAAAACAGTACACGTTTCTTTTCTCTAGGCTGTTTCGACAGAGTTCTAGTGTTATTAACACTTCACAAAATAACAATAATTGCAACCTTCGGACTACTACTAGTAAAAGCCGATATACATTCTGGGGCTGTAATACTTCTAGGGTCATAAAAAATGTATATCTAGAACAAATAGCTTTTTAGATTATACAATAATAATAAGTGAACCGATAACTGTCTAGTTATTTTAGAAAATTCATAATAAACGAGGTAAGTTATCAATGTTAACTCGAATAACAAAGCAAAAACTAAAAACATCAGAAGTATTCAAAAGATTTAATCTAAATAATGATTCTTATTTATCAAAGTAATATAGAATGCTTGTCGAAAGTCATACTACATAATTTCTATTAACAAAATATGTTTTATATTCATTAAAATCAATCAAAACAAAGTTGGCTTAGGAAGCTGTAGAAATTAATATTATTAATTAACGATTACGACAGTCATTATTTAACGAAGTAACCAAAAATATTTAAGTTTTTACAACCGACCTTTTTCATGACTTCGTTAGCAGAGAGTCCGGGGTATGGTGTAGAGCCAAGAGTGACGATCTCCCACAATAGGATCCCGAAGCTCCAAATATCAGACTTAACGCTAAATATATTGTCGTACAGAGACTCTGGTGCCATCCATCTGTAATTAAGGATATTTTTCTTACTTTAAAATAATTTCCTGAGAAGAATTACCTGGATCGAGTTGTTCTTACTTAAGCTAAGTTTTTTCGATATCGGGCCTGTTGATCTAGTGGTTAGTGACCTTGACTGCTAAGCTGGAGGTCGTGAGTTCCATTTCCGTCCAGGACAAATATTGTGTGATAAGCACAGTCATTTGTTCTGTATCTGGGTGTAGTTTATCTATAATATGTATGTATTTAAAAATATATAAGTATGTTTATCAGCATAATTGCTCGATAATCATGAAACTATATTGTGTAAAAGTAATATTAACAATAAATAATAATAACAGCTTAATTTAAGTACTAAAAATATACATACTTAACTTAAACTTACTTAAATTAAATCAAACGACAGCTTACCTTATAGGAAGGCGACCATCACTTTTTCTCTCATATACATGCGTGTCTGCAATATCTCTCGCAAAACCAAAGTCTGCTACCTTACACACCCTATCCTCAGTAATTAGCACATTACGCGCTGCCAAGTCTCTGTGGATTATCTGAAAACAACATATAGTTTATAACTTTTCATAGAAAAATCTCTTTCATAGCATGAATAAGACTAAGAAATTTTAAATAAATTCGATAGCGCACGAATAATTGCATACAAATGTTTGGCTCTTTAAGAAATTGTCACGCGTTAAAATTATTTCTAAAATAGTTAAGGAAGAAGAAATGTTCATATAAACCTATTTACTCGTACTAACAGAGAAATCGTCACATCACAAAGCGAGATAAAATATTAATGCGTGAACTGTTCGTACTTTATAAAATACATATGCCTATTGCTACTGTACATATGTAGTTAAATTTATTAAATTTGTATTTAAAATAAAATCCAAAAATGGTCAACAAATAAATATCTCTAAAAATGATTGTTCGATATACTCGTAGATAAAGCTTTTCGTATGAGTATTGTATTGTATTGTAGAGTATAAATGGCCTTTAAATTTCTACATTATAGTCATTAATTTGTAGCCTATTTCATTGTGTAGTCATGTAAAATCATCATCATAAAATTGGAAGACATATAATGTACAAAGGGATAATGGATCGAAATGTCTCGGAAAAAGTAGTTTAAGGTGCAATGAGTTTTGACAGGTTAAATGGTAATGAATACAATACAATGGTAATGAATGAAGAGGTACAATCAGATAAATATACATACAAATACATACATACATTAAAGATTGAACCTGATACCTACTTAATTTATATATCACAAATAAGAAAAAAACATTCACATCATACCTTAATGCGTAACTGATTTAATTAAGATACACAAAATTCTTGACCCATTTCTTAAAACTGTTTATTGATTGCGCTCGCCTGATATTTATCAGCAATGTATTCCACAAGGGAATAGCTTCAACAGTAAAAGAATTGTCATAAAATTTTGTGGAATACTTGTAGAATGACGTTATGAGATAAAATCAAAAGAAAAAAAACCGATACTATTACAGCAAATTAGAAAAGTAAAATAAAAGCATCAATTAATTGAGTTCTATTTAACTATGTATAACTATATTCAAGCGTGAAAATAAGACATTGAACAATTCAGTTTTGTATGTTGAATGTCGACTTTATCTTTCGAGTAATACTCGAGTAAGACTGCTTTTAACTCACAAAATATTCATTCGTCTAAGAAGTTCTGTCTGAACTTTGATGTTAAATCGAATTAATAATATAGATCTTGCTGAAGTTTTGAATAATATTTGTATGAATGTTCTTGGGTTTGGATTAAATTTCTGAACACTTTCAGTTTTAATACTGACGTACAGTAATTTATAAATGTAACTTTTATACTTACTCCTTGTGAACTAAGGAACTCCATCCCTCTGGCAACTTGGAATGCAAACTTTGTAAGATCTTGTGACGTGAGGAACTGACTGCCATGAGTGTTACCATAATGTCGTTCTGCTCTTGAATCTCGGAGGAATTGCTGCAGCTTGCCCAGGCTCACGAACTCCATTATTACAAGGGTAGGTTCCTGTGAAGAGTGTTCAAATATTAAAGGAGCGATTTACCTTATTCCTTGTATGCAATATTGTTTTATATATTTGCTTTTGTTGAATTTCATTGTACTTTTCAAGCCTAATCTTGGAGATATTAGGGTAGATTTTAAATAATATAGCTTGAGTGACTTGCAAGGTAAAATTTAAAAATAAGTGAATAGTGGAAATTGGAAAGTGTTTTGAAGGAGTTTGAACACAACGATTTTTTAATATATTTATTCATTTCCGATTTCAAAGAGGATATTAAAATTGTTGTCAAACCTTTTCAGTACAGCAGCCAATTAACTGAACTACGTTTGGATGATAGCCCAAGTTCTTCATGACCAAGAGTTCTTGCAGCAAGTCTATTTTTTCCTTCTCCGATGCGTTTTCTTTTAGTGTCTTCACTGCCACTGTCTGTTCTCCTTTTTTCCCTTTAAACCATAAAAAAATAAAAGATTACTTTAAATGTGATTTAAGTTTAATTTTAGGTGTTGAGTTAATTTGGTAGATTGAAAATTACATCTATTAGCTGTTTCTAAGGTTTAACCATTTTTACAAATAATGAAGAGTGGAGGTATTCACTTGGACTGTACGTTTTTTTTACTTATATATTTAATTGACTTATTTTTTGCCAGTGACACCACCACGTATGTCGGTAAACGCGGTAAAAAGTTCTTGTAGAATTCCTTCCTTAAGAATCAAAGTATCTACATGCCAAATTTCATTAAAATCGCTTTAGTAGTTGAGTTGTGAAATCGTAACAGACAGACAGTTACTTTCGCATCTATAATATTAGGAAGGATTTTAGTGCTCGCTTTGCCTCGAATAGTAAACTAAAATTTAAAAAAAAAAACTGGCCCGTAATTCCTTTAAACTGTACAAGGCAAGCATAAGACCCGCATTATTTTGACACAATTAGCATTTGTCGAAAACAAGAGAAAGCTGATAAGGCTGGATTTCTCAACTTTGATTCCATTTACATAAATTTCACGCAACAGAAGTTAGGTTAAGGTCATATATATTATTATATTGTTACTCGTTGATTTTATCAATCGCAAATGATTGAAACCTTCAAGAGAAGAGCGCACTCTTTCCTAAAACGCCGGCAACGCGTTTGTGACTCCTGAGTTACAGACGTTCATGGGCGGCGATAGTCACTTTCCATCAGGTGACCTGTCTGCTCGTCTGCTCCATCTAACATAAAAAAAAAGTGACAGCACTTTAAAAGGATAGTTTTTTTTTGTTTAAAAGTTATGAAGATTCATATTACGATCATGAATAGAGGGGCTCGTGGCTAGGTGTTAACCGAGTAGGTTAACACACTGCAAAGTTAGGCAATCCTATTCAGGTCAGTCTATGGATGGGTGACCATTCTTAATACATTGAGACCCCTCCGTGCCGCCGAGAGCACGTTAAGCTGTCGGTGCCGGTTACGGCAATCTTAACGGGTATTTGAAGCCCTAAATAATCCAAAAACAGACTTTCTACAGAATTTCGATATCGCCTAGTAAGTACTTGGGTTGTGAAGGTCTTTTAGCAGTCGCTTCGCGTAAAAATCGAAGTTCAGCCATATCGCAGTAGACTCAAAATAAACCCCAATACCGATGCCAATGGCCACTCGATGGCATCTCAATAGCATGTCAGTGGTATGACACTGGCTTGGCGTGAACATAAAATAGTAGAATTGAGGCCCTGGCCGGCTGTGTTTGAAATGTATGAAATTATTAATATTACATACCACTATAACACTATACAGCGTGAATAGTAGCGTGTTACAAATAAAACTTCATCGAATTCTCTATGATCTTAAGATATCCTTAGACATTTACGAATTGGAATCGTTCTTTGAGATAAAATATCCTTTAGGGCTCAACCATATGTTGTAAAGTGATATGAGAATATTGTGGCAAAAGCGATTTGGTAACCATTCGAACAAATAAACATATATTCTTTATGTAAATGCTGATGCAATAGAAAATATTGTTGAATATATTGAAACAGAATTCATCTTTTAGTTTAGTCTATACATAGTATAAAATGAATCCTCGTTTTCTTTGTTGTATGCTTCTATGTTTCAAACTACGTTGCGTAGTTTTAATGTGGTTTACACTAGTAGAGAGAGTGATTCAAGAGGCGGGTTCGTATGTATAATCATCATCAACGACAGCCTTCATTAGTCCACTGCTGGATACAGGCCTCTCCTTAGAAAGGAGGGCTTTTCCTACTATGTATAAAACATGCATACGAGTATTATAGTAGAGGAAATGTGAACTTATGTAATGTGAAGCAGCCGCCGCCTGCCGGTGGCTAAACCTTACGAGATAGATCAAAATAATGCACTAAGAATTATAAATCTTAAAAAGATCTACACAAAGTCCCTAATGGTATATCTATCTCCTAACCCACAGTTTTCATTTTTTTTATTGTAATTTTTAATTTTATTTTTAATTGTAATTCATAAGTATCACTATCACTACCGGCCATGTAATTTGCGAAGCTATTTTAAACAATACAGTACTACGAGTATTCCTTATCCAAATCAATAACAACACGTTGTGCATTTAACGTAGATCAAAATTGCGTTTTACAGCATGTCATTAAAGTGCAGATATCAGAGCGTCGGCCGTACATCCACCGCGGGTGGCAGTAGCCGGCAGGAGCGGAGCTAGCATAAATATTGCATATAAAGATGTCCTCTGATATAGTCTTCTTATAATAATAGTATAATTAACACTCCCACACTGACACCTCATTAGTAGCATCAACACTGCACCCGTGCGAAGCCGGAGCGGATCGCTAGTATTTATATAAAATGTTAAGTTGGTTCGTGTACGCAAAAACTAAGAAAGTTCTGCGCTGATTGAGCTTTAATTTTGACACGATAGATAACCCGATTCAAATATGGTTTTATCATTTACTGTATCAGGTTTGTCTTCATATCTCAACAACCACAATATAACACAGCGAAGCGTGGCAGGGTACATCTGGTAACAAATATATCAGTAGTCATTTAAACTTCGTCTGTTATTTTTAATATGTTCAATAAAATATTTAGATAAGTTACTGTTTAAATTATCTACGAGCACGTGATGTAATGGACAAGAGCAGTCTGGCGTGTCTGCTACTTGACTAATGAGACATGACCAGGTGTGACTTACACGTATGATATTACATTAACTCGAAAAACAAAAACAGGTCTCAAGGCCTCTGTGAAACTTAATTATGTAATAAAATATATTTCATGAATTCCTGTGAGTCTAAGTGTAATTAACTTATGGCAATTCATAAATTATTCAGGTAAACATGTTAGTAATACAACGGACAAATTTAATTCTTCTATACAAATTATTTATTTGTTGGAGCCCGGGCCCCGAGGGCCTCAATTCTGCTGTTTTATGTTAACGTAGAAGCCACTATCATTCTATTGACACACTATTAAGATGCCATTGATATTAATCAAAATATCGGTATTCTACTAACATAAATACAGTGTAGACTATTGATGTAGTACCAATGGCTCATCAATGGTGAGATCAACAACATTGCATTATCTAGAAAATTAAGTATACAATTTATTTCCAAATTTAAAATGTTATCAACACCAAAGTATTAGAATACAAATACTTCGACGACATTGATACCAGTGACAAGTCAACGGGAGATCATTGGTCTTACATAGTCAGTAGATTACGAAAAGTGCAAAACTTTTTCGACGTCAGACCATTTACAGTCTCTGGATACAATATTAAAATAGCAGAATTTAGATCAAGTCTTCACCAATTTGTTTGGTTAGACGATCCTCCCTTTGTATTGGAGCTACACGATACCCCTGCGTACACATTACAAGACTCTAAACAATAATAGTTTAAGTTACTCTGGGTAATGAAATCAAATTTTGATTTGATTAACAATCAAGACAAAAACATGTTGACCGCCAGGTAATCTCAAGTAATATACAATAAATTGAGCAACTGCAAATGTAACTTTGTATTTGGGAAATCTCTCTTGTGGTCTTAGATATTTTCTGGGTGAAAAGGAATAATTTCTAGAGGTTTTTATTTAATTACGAATGTTAAAATTCGAGGCCTAAAACCTTATTGCTTGGACTTAGAGAGCCCAAGGGACTGTAGATTATGGTAATTAATATTCTGAAAGACGTACTTTGTGTGACTTCTGAGGGACTTTCCTCAACCTTTCTTAGAAATTAAAATGCTTTTATATAGATTGTTTTCTGATATATGGATTTCCTTTAATCAACTTAGCTCCTAACTTGTTAAGCACACAACTAAAGGTGTGCTGACAGAAGTCTCACCACGACTTACTTGCAGACTGGTCAGCCTTAGCAGGTTAGATATCCGAATATTTGTAGGAACTTTCACGGGACACCTAGCCCTGAACAGCTATCCACCATAAAATCGACAGACAATCCCCTTTAAACACAATGTCTCAAGGCAGAAGAAACGGCCGCCTACTTATGTACTTCTCGAACACGAAAGAGAAACTCGACTACAAAATGCGATAAAAAATCGTCCTTAGAAGTCTGCAAACACCTCAGGAGGCCTCAAAAATTACAAATCAAAGTTTCTCAATGTTCTAAAACTTGTATTAAAATCTATATTCTCATTAACAAAATATAATTGTATTAAAGTTGGATCTAGTTTTTCAAAGTATTTTTTTAGTAAAAATGGCATGAATAATTTCCCTTGCTTAAGTTGGCGTTACTTAAATATGTTAGTATATGTATTTTGTTTTGAAGACGCTTAAAGTTACGATTTTCAGAGAGTTATGTAAAGTATATAATAGGTCTTTACCTATGAAATTGCCGTTTTGTATGCAATAAGTGAAAGTACTTATTTTTTCAAACTTTTTTATTTCTGTTATTCGAAGTAATCACCCATGCTATCGACGCATCTTTGCCAATGCATTGGCAGTTTATTGATGCCCTTCTTGTAAAAATCAGCGGGAGGCAACAAACTCTTCAAAGGCATTTTGTACTGCCTCTCGGGAATTGAGATTTTTACCCACTAAAAATTAAGAACCATATTATATAAAACTAGAACATCCCGCATAACCCCCAGTGTACGGTGCGGTGTATACGAGGTGATATCCGCACAAAGAAAAAGGCGAGATTGTATGTATTTGTAACTAAGAACCAACACGAACCATATCTTAAGTGACTATGTCAATAACAATACAAGTACATGCGGACAAGTACATGCTATATTCCATAACACCAAATACAGAATTACATTGAGCAGCTAAATAGATTTAAAATCCTAGAAATAATTCGTTTTATGTGAAAAAATATACAATCTCTTAATAGAGATGCATAGGATGAGGTCACAGGGGAATCTAAAACGGGATCGTAGTATGTGTATAGTGATCATCACGGAACGCGATATATAAAAAAGATCAATTTTACCTTTTCGTAGGTTAGGTACCTAGGTCTTATTGTAGGATTTTGTAAACTTACACACGAATTTACTTACCAGCTATGTCAATGGCCTGAGCTCTCCAGACTTGACCAAACGCGCCTTCTCCGACTATATGAAATATCTTGAGTCTATGTCGAGGGAACTCCCATTTGTCAGGAGGATTGTCATCTTTTGATATTGATGTTTCTTCTGATAGCTAAAATATAAAAATTGATTTAAAAATAAGAAGGAACTATATAATTTCTAATATTAACGTTTTATTTATCTATAAAAGATTTCAAAATTTAAAGACAATTTTCTTTCATAAAATAAACGAATTTTGATTCTAAATTTATTATTCATAATCTGTAGTGAAATTAATGTAATTAAATATAGGCAAATAGTTTAATAAAATCACTTTACTTATAATTTAGTTTAATTACTTTTGAAATAAGTATCTTCTTCTAACTGAATTAAAACTTATTGAAATATTTTCGGTATTCGTACTTTAACAGAATGAAAAAGAAATTATTTTAAACACGCGTCTATTCTGGCCCAAATTCTTAAAAGGGATTTACTTATCTTACTTTCTTTCTTCTAAACTAATTTGAAAATTACTAAACTATTCTAACAAAATATTCACTTTCCATGAATTCTTATTAAAATAACTCTGTTTGTGGCAACTTAAGGATTTAGTTGTATTGTGTAGGTCTACAATCTAATACATTATTGTGGGCAAATTTAACTAAGCAATAAAAATAATAAATGTACAAACAAGCCATAAAACATTAATTTAAATTTTCACTAGTTTGACATGTCACAGTATTATTATTTTTTAACTTATTTAGCGATTTTTTTATTAGTTAATAAGAAAAGTATTGAATAAAAGATTATGCAAGATGAGAATTTTGGTTTGATTAAAAGAAATAGGTCAAGACTGACCTGTAAATGATTATTATCCCAAGATTCGTATCTGTTGGAGTCCGCTCTTGGGTGATTCCACATGTTGAAAGAAGCATCTTCTAGAACGATACCACTTGAGTCTTTGCTCTGTGAACAATAGGGATTAGATGAATGAAATCTATGAATCTTTGGAACCAATGAAATGATGTATTTTATGAATATGTTACATTGAAACCATGATATTATTGGTGAATAAATGTAGGAGTAAATGAAAGTTTTGTGATTCTATGATACTGTTAGAGCCTTTTGAAATTGGTATTACTATTAAAAAGATGTAATGATATTTATTGAGAATAATGCCAATAAGATTACATTATTTTTTTACAAATATTAACTATGTTTAGAAGTTGACAAATTAAGACAGAAAATACTTATCACTGTATTTATTTATAAAGTCGCATAAAATAACAAACTTCATTACATTTTGAAACAAAGGGAGATGTTTAAAGTAGCTTTCATTTTGAGATGAATTGAAAATACATTGCAATTTGCTGATTGTATTTATATTTATTTTATTACTACTACCTACTACTTTTTTAATATGTCTTTTGTGAATTTTTTATTTAATTATGGATACGTAACGTACGTACTTTTTTGTAATTTATATATAACGTCATTTAGTTCTTACTCACAATATTTATACAACCTGCATTAAAAACAAAACCTTAAGTTGCCGTTTATGTTAGAGCTTAGGATGAATTTATGTTTATGTGATGAAATGTCATACGAATTTTATTTTACATACCATGTCATCCTTTTTGCTATCCTTCTTTTGTGTATTGTTCTTCTTACAGATAAATAGTACCACCCCGGCCACAATAACAACCAAACCACCAATAGCGACTAGAGGTATTACTGTCAAAGGCACTTCATTTGTCAGAGTTTCTTCACGAGGCACCGAGCTTTTGTTTTTATCATTACTTTCAATATCTTTATCAACTTTGGGAATATCATCAGGAGTTTTTGGAGGACTTAACGTAGGAATTGTTGTCGATGTTTCAGGTACGATTGTATCAATTGCTTGTTGATATATTTCTTTGGTTGTGCTTTGAGTGGTTCTTGTAAAGTTTGGCTGGAAAGGTTCGTGCTGGTACCCCGGAAATCTTATAGGTGGCGGGTGAGGTAGTTTAGGTCTCTGGCCTGATTTGTCCGTGATGGTTGCATAGACTTCGGTCTTTTGGGGTATGGAGCCGTCGTACGCTGTCACCCATAGTGAATATGACTTTTTCTCCTGAAAATATAATAAATATAATTAATGGGACAATACGAATTGATGTAACAAATCCTGGGAGTAATATTTATTTAACTTTATGCACTTTTGGACATCGGCGGACTTAATGCCTAGGGCATTCTCTTCCAGTCCTTTGGTGGCATAGAAATCTTGTAAGGTAGGTGCACAGAGGTTACGTCATAATATCAAGTGTTCGCCGAAAATATATACTGTTCACTACATACATAAACATATACAAACATACAACACTAGATATCATAAATACACATACATAAACATATAGTAATGCTATGGTAATACTGTTAGCCACTCGCCTCTGCCGGCAATATAAATTGTCAGTATATATATTAACAGTAACTAATATAAAGATATTAAAGGAAGTTGGTCATTTTCATTTTAGCCTTTATTACAACGGTGTAGATTAAAAATAGAAGTAGCCTCTTCATGGTAAAAAAGGGACAAGGAATTGCTCTTGTAAAGGTGGTGGTCTTATATTGGATTGGTATATACAGCTACAATTGGCTGTCAGTAAAGGAATAGGCGAAATGATTGCACAACGATTTTAAAACACGCGTATAATTTAAGTCATCGTGACGAGCAGTTATTTCATCATTCAAGCTATTATTGAGTCCTGTGAGAAACTGCGCTGTTTTGTGGATACCCAAATGGTGAGACTGAATTTTCAGACACACATATATCATAGTTACAATGTAATATAATGTTATGATTTTATATATTGTGGTTCTGCCACATCGCATCGGTATACAATAATCCTATCCAAAATCTGAAATGTTTACAAGTCTTTCATAATCTGACCTGATACCTTTGTAGTCACTTATATTTATACTTTAGTTATGAGGCCAGAGGGAGTCGGTGATTACTTTTTGGCATGATTCTCTTTATTAATTTTTGCTGTGAAAATTTTACTTTTGTTATCAATGAAGTTAGATTCATGTAAAAGCTTCATTATAGGTCACCATTAAATGATAAGAAATAGAACTGGCTCTTACAATGTACTTAAGTGATCTATTACTCTATTTTATATGGTATAGGGTAAACGAGCATGACTACCGCCGTCCATAAATACCTGCAGCTCAAGAGTAACTGTAAAGATTCTGGTGGGGGGAGGGGGGGCACCAGAATCTGGGGTTTGAGCTTCGGTAACCTCTCTCATTCAGTGGAAGACCATGAAATAATTGCTAAACACTGGTTTCTGTATGGCCGTGTTTGCCGAAGCATAGCTCTGCCACGGATTTATATTTAAAACTTAATTTTATATTTAAAACGAAGACATAATATGCGACATATACATTAACGTTTTGTATTATGAGTATATAATGAATTAATCAATGACGACAAAACAAATTTCAATACAATTGCATTGCGATGATTACACTCGTAGTACAAACGAACACAGATGTCTGTGTGGTCCGTTATACGTACATATATATCCTTGATTATTTAATGTATTTTTTTCGTAACAGACGAATTCTAGTAGTAATGAAACTTTGTTATGAATAAGATTTATTTGTGTTACTATTAATGCGTATGTCGGTTATCTCAGTAAAAGTAGCCTTAGTAACTTGCTGACAATGTAGCTTTCCTTTGTTGAAAGAATTTTTAAAATCAGTTTAGTGGTTTAGGCGTGAAAACGTAACAAATAAACTCACTTTCACATTTTTAATATAAGTATGGATAAAGATTCATAATGTAACAAACCACTTATACCGAGATAAGTTCTCACGCCTTCCAGTAAGTTGTTACTGACTATTACTGACATGTATTCGTAAATAAATATGTATAATATTTTTTCGTTAACGTTTCCCTCTCTCCCTCAGTGTTATAGTAGTCACCTTTTCTTTGCTAGGGCTAACGAAAATCTTGTTACTTTATCTATAATGAAATTTATTTTATTTGGTAATCGTAGTTGTAATCACAGTAATAAAAAATACATTACAGGAGGTAGATGAGTTTCGAAATAAACATCAATAACCTAAATTAATGAAACTTGAAGTGGAAACACCAAAATGGTAACTGACAAAAGGAAAAACGAAAACACCGAGTAGAAACAGTCGTAATCATTCCCACAGCTTCAATATTTATTGACCTGACCTCAAGCAGAAATTCTAAATACTCCAAACGTTTAATTTGTTAAATTAACGATCCGTTAAAATTGGAAATTTACTTGATAGCTTTTTGGTGGTATTTAAAGTCTTTAACACACTGGTACTTTTTGCTTGTTTAGTGTGGCCTTCAAATATTTGTGTTTTCTTTAAATATTATGTTGAGAGCTGAGATTTACTTTTACTACGGTTTTCTAGCGTTGAGATAATCGCTAACTTTCTAAAATGTTTTATTTTATTAATACGACACTTTTCTTGCACTGTAGAACTTAAAAATAAATTAAAAAAAAAAACACTGGTCAATAAATCTACATATAGAATTCAAATATATGCCTATAATATATCTAGTAAATTTACATTTATTCTTAGTACAACATAAACTTGTGACGTAAGTATAAACTTAAGAAATTTATATTATTTATTCCAGTTTTGTGACTGTATTTATGTGTAATCACAGGAAAAGCTTACATTTATAATTAAATGTGTCGGAATAATCATTTCTATCAAAATCATAATTTACAACCGATATAAAAGCTACACCTTAACGATATTTGCAAAATTTGATATTGGTTGAAGCCAATCAATCTCATTCATTTATGGAGTAGAATTTTAATTTATCCAAGCCTTAAGAGGAACATTACATGTCGTTAAAAATTGGCTATGTTTATTAGCAATCTAGTTTGATTTATGTATCTATCAAAGATAGCATTCCTTTTTCATTTCATTTAGTATTACAGATTAGTTATAAACTGTTTGAATTATAATAACATGATACAAATCTCGATTGCGTTCAAATATTTTGATTGATTGGCAAAAGTGCGTTTATACTTATAAGACCGGAAATAAGAGGATATATTTATTTTAATATTTAAGGCTTTTAAAATGTGGCTGCCATGACCTTGAGTATCTATACATTGATCAAAAATCCACCCTAGAAAAGCCTTCTTTCATGACATAGGAATTGCAACTCTTTGATATTGTGTAAATACACTTTGAAAGTCTATTTATGTGGGAAGAATGGTATTCCTACTTAATATTCCATAGGACCAAGTACGCGGTTTGTTAATTTATTGAAAATTAAATATAATGGTTTGCATTATTGTAAAATAATAACTTAGAAAGCACTGTATTAACTCATGAACTTATTGACATAATAAGACCAAACACGGAAAACAATGGTACCTTTTGTTCCCTAGAAATGTTAAGGATAATATTTCTGCTATAAATATCTTATAAGTACATCATTTGGTATTACCTAGTGATGGTCATAAAATATATATGTTTTAGATTAAAAATTCCCTTCACGTCCTCTAACTAAACAAACTTGTGAAAACCAATTAATTTGCTGCCTCTATCTGACAGAAGAGATATTACAGATATCTCCTACATATTAAAACATCTAATGCCATTACAATCTATAACTTTTAAATAAACTAAATCTCAATTCACCACCGAAACTTCTAAGACATATGCAACCCTTAAATGTCCCTCAATATTCTGCCAGTTATAGACAGAACTCCGCAAGCAAGCAATGCCAAAGCGGCCACAGGAAAATTTCACTGACTAATTTATTACAAGCGCCGCTCTAGCGAGACACAGAGTTAGCAATAACGTCTGCTCTTAGATTTATTCCTTATTTTTATTTTTTGTTGTTCTGATGTTTTTTTTTAAATTTAATACCTACACCTGTTCTGTTGTAATAAATACCGCTTAATGTGTTTCAAGTACTATAACTATGTAGTGAACTAAACGTGGATATCAGTAATAGGCTTATTGTTTCAATTCTCTAGGTTAAGTAAATTATAAAAAAATGGTCATAGCTCCATAGGGAACGAGGGGTGGCTGACTCCCGAACAATACTGACATGAGATTTCTAAAATTGCTAGTGCCTTTGTACGTACGTATGTAGTGCCTTGTATTAAAATTACACTTGTAAATTTGTTTAGTACAGTCAAATATTAAATTGTATGTAAATGTGAGTATATTGTAGACTTGTAATGTTAGTTCATATATTAGTAACTTTCATGTGGTTTTGAGTGTTTCCAACTCAAGTGTCCTGCTGATGGTAGCGTCGTGTACCGGGTTGTTGATCCTGACTATATCGGTTAGGTTACACAGGCGTCCATAGGGACGGACCGACTCAAAACTATGGTCCTTTCTTCAAAAGGCCAACTTAGACCCTATACTGCACTTACATAGTTCTCTTTAACATTATACACGGACTATAAAAAAAAAGACACCTCTGTCGTTTGTTTCGGCTTTTCTTTCCAGAGCGAGTCTTAGGAAATGCCGGCGCCTTCTAGCTGTAAAGTCCGACTTGTAAAAATATCTTAAAAGATTTACTTGCAGAAATAAACATCATTCATCATTTAACAGGAGTTTATAATATTATAACGTACGCATAAATACTCGTAGGGCCCGTGGTTACTAAACGGCGAATTAACGAGTCATATTTGAATCCACGTAATATAGTCATGATCAGTAGAATATTCTACTAGAATTAGCTAGGAATATACTCTTTACTAATAAGTTTATGTTTTTTTTTAGTAACAGTGATTTTTAGAATATAAAATAGACGTGTCAACAGCCTTCAGATAAATGTATAATCTGCAATATGATTTTGACGTGATAAGAAATTTTACATTTTTAATCCCAATCAAGTATGTGAAATCCCTAACAAGAGATTAGAAACAAGTTAGTAGGAAAAATTGACTAAGAAGATTAGTAGCGCTTTCATTACAAGTGTCCTCTGTGCTCTAATCCTCTAGAAACAATCAGATTAAGATGTTGCAAATAATCATTTTCTGTACAAGTTATCCTATTTAAAACAGAATATTAAAAAAATAAGCTTAATCTCTACCTTATCAATCAACGTATCATTCACAGTGACGACCCCAGTGTGGGGGTCAATCTGGAACGGCACCGGTGGTCCCGTAGTCTCCAAACCGAAGATAACGGGATCACTGCCAGTACTGTCTCGATACACTTTGGTCACGAATGAACCAATAGGATCCGAGGACGTGACGTACCAGTTTCTGTCCACGTGCGTTAGTGTTGGCAAGTTAAAGCCTGGTGGTGCTTGTGACGATGCTGAAACAAGAGAAAGAAGTTTGAAATTACTTTTTTAAAGATGCATTTAAACTTTATTTGTATTATTAAAATGTTACGTAGATCAAATAAATAATTTAATAAATTGGTCTACAATATAGCTGTATGCTAAAATTTAAGAAAAACATAGAAGTGTCCGGACACAAAAGCACAGAAGAAGATAAATATGCGGTGACTTGAAAGTAATGTAAATCGTCCTGCCGTTGCCAAGCAGAAACTGACGAGTAGAAACGTATATCAAGTACGTATTGACTGCCACCCTGCTGCAGGCTGCCATAGAGAGGGGACCTCTGGTGGCAGATTATCGTGGCCTGGTCGCGATAAAATGCGATCGGGCTGCAGCATATTATAAGGATTGGGCCGATAGGCGGGGGAAGCCGATACGGCCGGAGGCGCGGCAGGACCTGAAATAACATGGTCCGGGTCCTCCTAGGAGTAGGGCGCCTGAGTCTGACTGTCGGGGTGGTTTTTAGTTGAAATATCACATACTTCTGGTTCCTACATCCGCAAGGAGACGGAGTTCCGAAGAGATTTTCCACCCCGTCAACAAAAAAAAGAAGCTTATTCCAAAGCATTGATACTTTTTATTTCTCACATCAACTTCGCTGTGGTCCGAAGAGCTTGTAGGTTTTTTCAACAAGTATAAAAAATAGCAATCAACCGTTTTTTTTCTATCAATATTTTCTATTATATTCACGGCTTATATTTGTACTATTTGTACTTAATTTATTTATTACAAGAGCCTTACATTTAAATTCTAAACGTAGCTATGTATATAATGCAATTAAATTACACATCCACTGGTCAGTTGCAATAACGATCTCATTAATTAAGGAACAGGAATGTCTATAACGAGGATGCATGTAACAACATTTACAAACACTGGTTAAAAGAAATAACCATCTACAAGTCACCACTTAGTTTCCTAATTAATTCATAGATAAAGGCCGTTAGTCATTAACTCTAAATAAAATTGAGCATTAAATTAAAAATGTAGTGTACTATTGCTAATCTTTTTTTACATTCAGAAGCTGGCATTTGTGTTATTATATCACAGGTTTTCGATAGTTTTAGATTAGTATATTACTACTGCATGTTAGATCAAAAAATGAATACATATATTTTGAACCGAGAGAGTAACAGTACGAACGACCTAGAATAATGAAGTTGAGGGCTGTAATGGGTTTAACCAAGATGGCGAAAATTAGCTAATATGATAATAAGGTAGTTTAGAAAATAATATATTATCCAATAAGATTTGTCTAGTTTAAACATGTAAGATATATAATGCTAGTGATTCGCCCCGGCTTCGCACGGGTGCAATGTAGATACTACCAATGCGGTGTAATTAATTATATATATACTCGTACTACTCGTATTATTATGAAAAGACTATACCACAGGACTATAAATATAGGTCCGCTCCGCTACTGCCGGCCGCTGCCACCCGACTATCTTAAATCTCTATCTACTAAGATATGTATTTTAATGATTTGCTGTGGAAGGCAGTTTTCAGCTTTATTAAATGCACAACGTATCTAACCCTTTTTTATAAAGAATAATACTTTATTGTTTAAAATAGCTTCGTAAATTATTTATTTATTTAATTCTTTATGCACAAATTACAAATTAATTGTATATTGACTTAATGCTACAGGCATTGTTAAGCTGAGCTTTGCACTCAATGGATACCGCATGACTTAACGGACGACCAGAAACGACTACGTGTCCAGTGGTGCTGTAAAATGATAAAAGGTTTAACGGAGGACAGTCATTGGCGGTCTTTAATATCGTAACAGGTGACGAAACCTGGGTGTACTCCTTTGAACCCAAAAAAAGCCAGTCGGCAGAGTGGGTCTTTCCTATTGAAGATTTTACGACGAAAGTTAAGAAAAGTCGAAGCATTGGTAAAAAAAAGGTTGCTTCTTTTTTCGGTAAATCAGGACAATACACTACAGTATCGCTTGAAGATTAAAGGACAGTGACTGCAGATTGGTACGTCAATACTTACTTGCCAAGTTCGCAAAAAGCGTCCTCGAAGCAATGTTCACCACGATAACGCATCCTCAAATTTCGCTAAGGCAATATAAGCCTATTTGAAGGTTTCAAATTTGGAACTAATGACACATCTGCATAACAGCCTGGACCTCGCACCCTACGACTTTTTTTTGTTTCCAAAAATTAAAAACAAACCTTTCATGAGCCCTAAATAGGCGGTGAATGCGTTTCATGAAGCCATCGAAGAGGTCCCTAAGGAAGACTGGAGCAACTACTTTGTATAGTGGTTTCAGGAAATAAAAAAATGAATTAATTGCGAGGAAATATACTTAGAAAAACAATAAATGTATCGTAAGTCTTATATCTAGTCTTTTTATCAGAAGCCAGAAACTTTCAGTATGCCTTAAGTATAAATTCCCCATAACATTTTGTATGTAAAACATAAAAATGAAGACTATCTTATCTATAGTACATATATAACATATCGTTCGGTATCGGTATCGACATCGCGGCGTTTTTTGTAGATCTTTTTAAGAAATACATTTCGTAGTACATTATTTTGATCTATTTTACCTTTGCTTAGCCAGCGTTTGTGATATAAGCGCACAAAAAGATGTTTTTTACGATATCACATTACAAATCAATATGTATGTATTATATATTTAAATCCGTTTTGTAAATCACTGTCTCAACTGGTCATTTTATACTATGTAATACGAGTAAAGATACAATATCCCTTAATTTCAACGTTCTTTATTAATTAGCAGAGACAGCCTTTAAAAACCTTAGGACGCAAGACTCAAGCAAGGAAAAGCACATTGTTATGTTTGATATTATGCTAGCTCCATTTACAGCATGGTTCGCATACACATTAAAATAACATTTTGAGATAAAACGAAAGAGAAAGATAATAAAGTTGTGTAGGTTTTAATTAAAATAACTTTTAAATAAAAAAATTCAAACTATTGAATAATAGATCAATCAGACTTAGTTTATTTTATGAGTATATTATTTTGTCCGTGGCTTCACTCGCGTTATTATAAATTTAGGTCAATGGATGATTTTATCCTGATCTTTTATGAAACAGTTTTTAATGCAAGGCCCCTTTATCTTTATCTCGCAGTACTCTAACAATATTTTTGCAAATAAACCGTGAAAGCGTAATAAACAAAAAACGAATAAATGAACAAACTCAGTTTCACATTTTAATTAGAAATAGTTATCAAACTATACCTAATTAATCCAATTGGGATTAGTTGGGTATAGTTTGAATTTACGCCCGAAGTTCACTCAAATTAGTGATCAAATAATATACAAAACTTTGATCTCGGTTTGAGTAAATATATATATCCCTTAATTAGAAAATATAAAATCAGATAGTACAAAGTACTTATGTTCAAGAATAGTTATCTTTTTTTTTTTTTTTTTTTAACGTGTGGATATCCCCTCGGACCGTCACCCCACCGGGGTTTGCGGCGGGGTGGTGTGTCGGACTCGGACCGACTAAAACCACACGGTGTGCCACTCTCCGCCTGTAATAGGAGGGATCCGGGAACAGCTGTTATTAAGACATCCGGACCCCTCCTAGCGCCGGCCCGCTCCAGTTGCGAATAGTTATCTAGCGTAACCCTAAGTTGTCATAAATTTAATTATTGTCTTTGTATTTGTCGCAACAATACATACATCAGCGCGTAAATTAAGAAGTATCTTGATATTAAAACCTATTTAGTAACGCAAAATAATATTCTAATAATAATAACTGCTAATAAATCTTATCCTGCTCATAACCCACCATCAAATGTAAAATCAGGAGAGTCGGCTCGTAAATTGTAAGTTAAGCCAAGTTGGAATGACAACCTGTATGTATTACTGTAAACATGCCAACTTATTTATAACTACTACGTTCGAACAGCAGATGTAAGTGCATGGCCATATTCTCCGCGTATTACATACGAATTATAAAACATTACTTACTGTTGGCAGGACGCGCCTGGCTAGTATTTTTCTCGTTCAAACCTGGACCTCAGTAAAAAACCTTGGTTACTACTTATATTTCTAATATTGGAAAATAATTCCTGCTTTGCCTCCTTATCAGATCATGTAATAAGTGTATATATCAAACGTCAGTTCACTTACACGAAGGAATATGACAAATATTCACATCATCACATCAACAGCCTTTAATAGTCCACTGTTGAACATAGGCCTCTCCTTACAAAAGAGGTTTTGGCCTACTATGCCACGCTGGCCAGACGGGTTGGTATAGGGTTTATGTCAAGTTTTCCTTCTTTTTGCAGTGCTGGTGTCCTGCGTTGTTTTTCGCCCTTAGTTAGGTTTTACGGGATGAATTGGGGTAGTGACATTCTGTATTCCTTATCCGTCACTACAAAAATATTATATACATTGAATATGTAGAATACTAGCAATATACTACTAGCAGGCAAGCCACAAAATAGTCCTGTACAAAGTTTTGCAATTTAAACTTAGATAACTGTAGTTTTTGGGATCTTAACGAAAATACTTATGTGCATCGTGGAGGAAATAGTTATGTGCTTTGATCAAGAGCATACCGATCGTAGCTAATACGTATTATTGTAAATATAATTTACTCAGTTTATAGCATATTAAATTATTTAACATTAACATAGATCGAATTTAACTTTCCATTGATCAAAAGTATATTCTTATATTCTTCTTATGCATACTTATGTACATAAGATCATATGTTTTTTTTTAAGGCCCAATAGTATTTAACAAAACTAAAGAAAAGTTTATATTTGTAAATAAAGGTCAAAATTGCTTGAAAGGAACCCTTTATTACTATTATATTATACGAGTATATGAGATGGTGTAATAATAAGATATATCCAGAATTGAGGTCTTAAATAGCTTTTTGAGAATTAAAACAAGATAGACAGTCTTGATTAATTTTTTATTTTTGTTCCTTTCTTCTTCTCTTTAAATACTCTATCTGTATCTCTATGTCTGTCTGTCCTTCTATTTCTATTTATTATTTGTTGAATTCTAAGACTTTAATTTAGATTCCAAATCTCACAATCTCAGAATTTGTAGATACTTAAGGTTTGGAAAGAAAATGGATAGATGAAAGATTAGTTATCTAAAATTAAAGCCACAAGAGTTTATTCTATTAACACCCTTTTTATTTACAGATCTGACTCATTTAGACTGCCTCGTTGGTACAGTAGGAAGCGTATGCGCCTGATGTGCTGGGGACTCGGGTTCGATTTCCTGGTCGTACCTGAGACGTCAGTCGTCAAATGTTTGTATGATCTGCAAATATTTGTTTTGGAGATTGGGTCTTTTCTATGTATAATATGTATTTAATTATTTACAAAAAAAGTATATAAGTGTTCTATCAGCCAATCTAGCTTTCAGAGTACAAGCTCTGCTTAGTTTGAAACTAGATGGGGCTGTGTGTTAGATATCCGAAATATTTATTTATTTTTCTCTAATACGTTATCAATGTCGTAGTCTTCAATAGTATAAACTAAACGACTGATTCATTTATACTAAATTGATAGAAATAAATATTATTCACAAGTTCTCTAATCTTTCTTTTCCCAAATAGTTCAATCTTTATTTTCGCGACTATGAATTGGGTCTTGGCGGTTTTTTCCAATTACAGAATGGACATAATTTTCGAGGCAGTAGAGTGCAAGTGTCATTTCTTCATCCACAGCTTATGGCATCCCTCATTCTAGCTTCCTCGACCTATCAAACTCAAACCACCTTCATTTCATAAAAAAACTCTTCTTCTTTATTATGTAGACTCTAAAGTCATGGACAAAGTCAAATACACACAATAGCAACAATCTCAGTTTTATCAAATATGTAGCAAAATAAATATATACCTATAGAAAATCTATTATATATTCGTGCTTAAGGCTATATAGATTTATTAGTTTATTAATAGATAAGAGAGCAGCACTTATATTGTCTATGAAGTTTATCTACGAGCTACTGCTTTGTAATACAAAGTTTGTGTTATTCTGTATCTGTGGCAATACTTAATAAAGTAAGAAACGTTTTTGTGCAAGCAGAAAATCTTAATTTCATTTATAAATTCTAAGTCTTAATAGTCTACAAACAACAATCTGATCTACAACCGCCCGTTGCCAAGAAGTTGAGTCGTATAGAAAAGAAAGGGCAAACGAACTCACAGCCATATCCATTTTACTATCTTCAATTATTTTGTTTCTTTATTCCTCTCTAAAAACGATTAGATTCCCAAGAAAGGTTGGCGTCAGGCAGGCGCCCGATTATAAAAGAAACCATCCAAAACTCCTTGCAATGTCACACCTTACGGCGACTCCTGATAAATTTGGAAAAAAGGCAATAAAATGATGATAACGAAATTGCGGAAAGCTACTTAGAAACTGCCCACAAACATAAGTTCTCTTTGTGCTGTTTAATAATAAAAAAAAAAAAGAAACAGTGCCATAAACAAAGTTTATGTAAGTGTAATTAATTAATGTAAGTGTAAATAAACAATTGTTAACGATTAATTGCTATTTTAGACAAGACTAGCTGAGACCCGCGGTGTTACCCGCGTTTGTTGATTTAACCGCGAGCAACGCCGCGGGGCGAAGCTAGTCCAAAAAAAAGTAGCCTAAGATACTCCTTATGTCAACAGCTATCTGCCAGTGAAAGTCCCGTCGAAATCGGTCCAGTCGTTCCAGAGATTACCCGGAACAAACAGACAGACAGACAGACAGACAGACAAAAGTTGTAAAAAATGTTATTTTGCCATATGTACCGTGTAAACATACATATGCATTTAGTAAAAAGCGGTTATTTTAATATTACAAACAGACACTCCAATTTTATTTATTTGTTTAGATATAGAAGATAATATTCTGAAAGGCATCAACATTGTAAGAAAAAGAGACAAAAAACGCGAAACGAGCAAGTAAAAACTTTTTGCTCATGACATCAAAGTTTAAGTACTTAGCGTTTTGATTTCGTGCTTTAAATCCTAGAACACGACATCTGTAATTTGCATACTAGTGTGGCGACTTCCACATACGATGAAACAAAGATACATACAGCGCCAACTAACGAAGACATACCGAACTAAGGAGTAACTCCTATATGAGAATTGCTAATCCTGTATCCCGATATGAAGAATTCTCTCGCCGATTAGCATATATAAAACTTCCCAACATCAACCGTTGGGCCGCGGCCCGCCAGGCATGTTCACCTTGCCTGGTAGGACGATCTTTCCTTTGTGTTGGTCCTGTCCCTGACACCCGTTCCTCCACACTAGTAAATTAAAAATTATTCATGAAATTATTTAACCATTCACATTCACAAATTAAGTATTTAAATATAAAAATATTAAAAAGGATTCCTCCTTTTAGCGTCTCTTTTCAGGGCACAGAGGAAAGTAATATTTGAAATACTAAAAGTTTGTATAGTAGAATTTCAGAAAGCATATTTTTAACAATGTTTGTTTTTTGTGTTTGTAGTCTTAAAACGATTTTAAAAATCTGAATGTAAATGTATTTATTTTACACACAAACCTATCATGGGTCTATAATTGTTTCTTTCTACATTTATAGGACCTGTGTAAACATTATGGAGTGCAATAAATGACTTGAATTGAAATTGTAGGTGAAGTCGTATAGATAAGAGTTTAACTTATTACAAAACAGGAAAATTTACAAAAGTTCAGAAAAAATACAAGACAAAGTTCGACAATTTTCAATGACAAGAAAAACATTTTCAATAACAGACCTGTTTATTTGTAAATAAAGCTTTACCATATCACCGTATTTTTTTAAATTGAAATCAGTTATATTAAATGAATAACGTTTTAAAACTGAAAGATGAGAAAGTAAACATATATTAAATGTTTAAATTAAATGTTTTTTAAATAAAACAAATCTTACGATAAAGCTTTAAATGTTCGGTTTGAATCATCTCGCTCGGAATAAAACTTTCTGTATAGAAATACTCTTAGGTACATAGTTGGTGGAAGGGTGACAGAAACTACTTAGTTAACGTAAAGTTTTTCTTTAAACAAATAGCAAACTACAACTAGGTTGTCAACCTTCATCATAAAACTTTTGATTGCATGTCTGTCGTAGTCATAATAGAATCACTTTAATATTCTCAAGATTATACACGATCTGAGGATGCGCAGTGACAGACTTAAAATAATTGCATTTTATGATAATAATATAGTTATTATGCCATAGTAATTCTTTATCATGTCTTTATTAGTAGTTATTATGTTTTTGTGAAAAAAAAGTTCGTGTGTTTTCTACAAACTTGTCTTGAAAACTGTCGTTTTTTTTAGAGTGATTTAACTTCGTCGGTAAAGTACTCTCATATATTTTAAGATAAGCCAAAAGTCAAAATACCAAGCGGTGAATAGAAGTTGTGTCCGCGTGTAACATGTTATGACATATCGTTTCAGATCTTTACTTGAGTTGTGAGATCTGGTTTCTCCAAACTTTATAACTCTACTGCAATAGACTTGAATAAATATATCTTACGATTGCTTAGATTTAGAAGCTTGATTTTTAAATTTTCAACCGACCGTAGACTAACATATTTGATACAAACTCTAATACAAACCTGGGTCAATACGCCGCTGTTCCAAGACTTTTGTAGTAGGCAAAATAACATTTTAGCCAAAGCGACTTATGTTTGACTAAATATAACAAATGCTTAAAGCTTTAATGTAATGTAAGCCTCAATGTATTATTTTTTGTTTTATATTTGGTATTTTAATTTATATTATCTATATTTTAAATAATTTTATGTCACTTATTTACATTTTTAATTCTATTTCTTTAAATTTTATTTTTGTTACTTTTTAAGCCCTCATATTTTCTATACTGCTTGTAACTTTGTTCGTTTGGCTAATGTTTTTTTTTCACCATGCTTCCTGTGGTCTCCTGTAATGGAAGGAGTACACCGACTATATACTATAATACTTCAGTCAATTATTGTTCTTTTACTTGTGTATATCTAACGTAGGATATCCTAAAATATAATTAAATAGATAAATAGTAATTTAAAATTAATAACTCTCTCCTCGCTCCATAGTTGGCCAAAACCTCTTTCCTAAAAAGAGGCCTACTCGTATGTCCACCAATGGATTATTTGGACATCTAACTAAGTAGAGCTTGTACTATGAAAGCTAGATTGACTGATAGAATACTTATATACTTTTTTTGTAAATACATACATATTATATATAGAAAACACCCAAACTTTGTACCAATTATTTGGAAATCATACAAGTATTTGGTCCGACCCGGGATTTGAACCCGAACCACCGCACCACCCAGACAGTCACTAGTCACTACTTAAGGCTGAAAGATAAAGACAATGATCTCCGTGCTTTATTGAAAAAAAAGCACCTTAAAAGACAGAATATCATACTATGAGTTACTTACTATCTAGACAGGAATCTTACTATGTTACTCGTGCTCTTTAAGCTTATATTCACAAGCTGTTTGATATGTACCGCAGTTTATTTCTATATTATGATTCACAATCATGTCTGTTATCGTACTTAAGTTCTTGGATAACTAATGAGCAAGTTATTATGACAGGCCTGTTGGTCTAGTGGTTAGTGACCCTGACTGCAAAACCGGAGGTCGTGGGTTCGCTTCCCACCCAAAACAAAATATTTGTGTGATGAGCACGATCGTTTTTTCTGTGTCTGGGTGTAATTTATCTATAATATGTATGTATTTAGAAATATATAAGTATGTTTATCAGCAGTCCTGTTACCATAGTACAGGCTCTGCCTAGTTTGGGATCAGACAGCCGTGTGAGGGTATTTATTAGTAGGTATTAAACTGATATTCCTATTTAAGTACTGGAATTCTGGATTATATTCTAATGTTACAAGTACAGCGACGTTTTTATGATGTCTATGTATGTATTAGGATAAATATTAAAAATTAATGATTTTCCTCTATAATTGATGTCAATATCATCTTAGATCCTCATAACTGTCATGAATTATTAGTATCGGTAATTTATGCTTTTAAACATATTTACCTTGAACAAGTACATGACATCACACTGACTAGACTTTTTGATTTTAAGATTGTTAACTTACTACAAATAGTAGGTACGTAAAGGCGTATAATTTTAGTCTCACTTATTTTTAGGGCCCCGTACCACAAAATGAAAAAACGGGACCCTTATAAGATCCCTTTGTTGTCCGCTCCTCTGTCTTTCTATCTGTCACGACCCTTTATCTTGGAAACTCGGGGAGGTCGAGTTGAAATTAGAACCAGTCTACAGTACACTGTGTAGTTCAAGGCTGAAGCTACGAAAAATCAAACTTCTAAGTTAACGCAAAGAAAGACAGCGGAATCAAAATTTATAAGGTACTTCCCATTGATCTAGAACTATTAAATTTGGCAAGTAATAGCGTCTTAAACTACAAGTACAGGGCAATTCTGAAAACTATACATTTGGAACTAAATCTTAAAAATTATAGTTTATATTTAAAGCACGTAATCAATCATCCAGGTACAATTTCACTTATGAAACACAATTGTGTAAGTGGTTATAGATTTTGGAGACTGAATTGCGGGAAAAGCTTAGAAAAAACTACGAGACTCGATTCCTGAACCATTTATAATATATTACATATTTCTACGGAACCTTCGGTGGGCGAGTCCGACTCGCAGTTATTCGAATTTTTTATAACATAAGCAGTAAAGCAGGCCAATAGGATAGGCGGTAGTCACTTACCTGATGGTAAGTGAGTATCACCTTTAACCTATTTATACAGTTAGTCTACGACTACGGCCAGTACAACCTCATCGAAAAGTCAATAAAAAAAAAAACTCGTAGAGATGATTATATTTGAACACTGATCTGCTCATAAGTATGAAAACGTGATCTTAAATAGACTACAATACATGTTCCTTCAACAAAAAAAAAGCTTTCAATTCATAACAAAATGAGTATGCCTAATACTCATTTTGTTATGAATTTGGAAAAGATCCAATCTGTAAGACAGTGTTCTGGTAAATGGCTCTTTATTTTCTGCCCACCCCTAACAGAAATTGGGTTTCATAGTAATATTCTGCTGTAAGCAACATGAGAATACTAACTTTATCTTTAAAGTATTTTTTTAATTACCCAGTGGTAACATATATATCAAGTAAATAACATTAGCAAGTTACAGGATAGAACTAAAAAAACCCAATAAACCCTATTTATTTAAATACTCTGTCTGAAAATAATTGATTTATCAAGTAAATTATTAGAGGCTTAACAATAAAAAGAAAACGAATGAGATAGTCTGATGCAAGACATTATTTAATCGTTCCCAGCGTTTAGTTATTTTAACGATTTAAATTCTAAACAGTTTAATTGTTTGAATGCTAAGCGTATATAAGCATTATACATATTAATACAGAATGATTATTTATTTGACCTACCTATGTGTTTTACGCCTTTTAAAATATATTCATACAGCAGCTCAATTCCGAGGTTTCATACAAAACATTTAATTTCCGGACCCAAGAAGGAAATACATAGGAACCCTTCAAATACTTCGTACTCTGTCGCTCTGGCTGTCAGTCCAGAATCCTTTTACGACACAAACGCGTTATTAAATTATTATGATTGACATTCATATGTCTACACCCAGGGCTGATTTAAAACTACCGCAATTTTTGCGTTTGTTTATACATTTGTAATTAAATAAAAGCAGAAAAGTTTACCTACCTCTTTGGATAATGCTTAAAATGGTCATCGTTAATAACATTATTTGTTTGTTTACGTATTGAAGCTGTCAGTGTCAGTTCGATATTAGATATTGACATTAATAGACATAGACAATCTCAATTTCTTTTGGCTCTACCATCCTTGATCTCACAGTGCCTTAAGACGAAAGTCCTCAAGTTCAAAGCCACTCAACGTGTTATGGAAAGGGCTATGCTCGGCGTTTCTCTAAGGTATCACATCAGGTATGAATTGATCCGGCAGAGAACCAAGGTCACCGATATAGCCTACTGGATCAGCAAGCTGCAGTGGCAGTGGGCTGGCCATATTAGCTGCAGAACCGACAACCGTTGGGGAAAACGAGTTCTTGAGTGGAGACCGCGTCTCGGCAAACGTAGTGAAGGACGCCCAGCGGCCAGGTGGAGTGACGATTTGCGCAAGTGGCGTGCAATGGGAGAAGCCTAATATCCAGCAGTGGACTGCGATAGGCTGATGATGATTATGATACTCTACCGTAGCTCTACATAAAATCCTTTGACAGTTTGTTTTTCAAGTACATGTTATTGGCGAAATCGTGGTTAACTAAACCACAAAGTTATTAATCAGCAGTTGAAATTGACATTTATAAATGTTTGTAAAACATACATATATTCACTTGTTTATTCTCGACGGTGTAAGCGGAGGAATATTAAAAAACTGACATTTTCAGACTATAATTATTATTTTAATTCCACTCATGTAATTAAAGGTAAAGCCTATTGCCTTCGACCGGGGCTTTAGAAATCAACTGAAAAAGTTGGAAGTTTAAAATGAAATGAAAAGCGGGTAAGATTTTCCTTTGTTTTGTTAGAATGAAATGAAAAGTGGGTAAGATTTTGCTTTGCTTTGTTAGAATTTTCTTTTATTTTAATTATAATAATATTTTAGACATCTGACATACAAAGCCATCTAGTTTCAAACTAAGCAGACTTAGTACTATGAAAGCTAGATTCACTGATAGAATACTCTATACTTTTTTTGTAAACACCCAAACTCCAAAACAAATATTTGCAGATCATACCTACATAAATTTGGTCCGACCAGGGAATCGAACTCGAGACCCCAGCACAGCAATCGCATACGCTATAACTACACCACCGAGGCAGTTATTCAAATTCATCTTTTTTTATTAAAGTTATGAAAATTACAGATAATAGTCAAATAGAGTCGCAGAGTCGTAGAGAGTACCGTTATAGTTCTCCGTTTTCTAAGACTTTTAACTAACAGTCGATTTAACTAACTACTGACATTAAATAATAAAAATACATGTATTCAGCTAAAACCGAACCCTCGATCGACCATAATCGCGACTTTGCAATGCAAAGCTTTGCCACCTTGCTGCATAGGTCTTTCTATTTTCTCCATTGTGCTACTAGTCAGTAAAATTTGGAATAGAAACTAGAAAATCTCATTTTAGTATTGTTGTAGGTAGATATTTAACATTACTATATTTATCATACAGTTATAACATATACTTAAGACGTGACAAAATTTTGCATAACTGTGAATATCACGTCTAAGTTATTCCGACTGTGATTCAATATGCACAAGCGACCTTCCAACATTTTAGTGACGCATACATTGTTGTTGTAACCTTAAAGCGGTCAAGGAACTAAAAGCGGATCTAAGAACAAAGATCATCTATATATTACAACTAGAGTTTGTAGGGGTAGGATTCGAGTTCATCGATTTATAAATTTATAAACTCATGTGTAAAATAAATATTACTCAGTTTATGTGCAGTGCTCATCAACTAAGTAATGTTTCTATAAATTACTTTCTCGTGTCGAGTAAAATAAGCAAACAAAAGTATTTAAAACAACGGTAGCAACTATTCTCAAACAATGTACATAGTACATAATAAACTTAACACAGTGTATGTATATGTAAAACGCCAGAATCAAGCCGCTTATCATTTTTACACTAGCGAACGGACGCATCCGCATCATAGCTAAAAATGATGTACCTACTTAGACGCATGTAGTTAAGAGCTTAAGAGAGTTATTACTTAAGGTTTAATACGAAGTTGCATAATATTGCGTATTGTTTTATGAGAAAGAGACTAAGTCGAAATTCCTGGGACTAAGGAAAAAGGGTCTAAATTGTTAGTAAGAAAATACAGAGTTTTTATATTTTTCTATTTCGATGATACACCTATCCTTTCTTCTTTTTTTATAATAATTTTAATGCAGAGGGTGGGAACAATAATTAGATAAATGATGGGGTCTGTAGTGTGGAGAATGTTCACAACTAAAGTAAAATTAACGTAACGAGTAGGCATGGGACAAAATCACAGCGAACTGTGAAAGACCGGTGATTTATCATTCGATTTTTTTGTACGTTACGGTTCGGTACTTACCCACGCGTTGTTGCCAATAAGCTGTTTTCAAACAACTCAGCATAAAGACCCAATTTCGCCCATTTAAGAGTAAATCTAGTATTTACTATCGAGTTCACTAAAGAACCATTAAACTAGATTCTGGTTGGATCTAGAAAACGTAGAATGTCCCCAGTGTCTTTATGCAATACCTAACTTTTTACTGTTAAAATATCGTGACAGTTTCAAAGCAGTAACCTTTACGAAAATATCTGTCTCATCTCCGCATAACGAAACAAACAAAGAAAGGTGACACACAACAACATGATTTGCCTTAGGCAAATCATGTTGTTGTGTTCGTATCACCTACTGTTATAGGAAATATTTGTATTACGCAACACACGAATTGAATAAGTAATATGGTAACACGTTACGTGGTCCATAATCCAAGGTTATCTTTTAGTGAAAGTGTGAGGTCGTATGCTTTGCTTTCACCGGTGAGCGTGATTGTTTAATAATGCTATCTCTCTCACATTTAACGGGAACGTGAGACATGTAAGAAGTTGAATTAAGTAGCAGCGTTGGAGAATGTTTGCTAAATGACAATATTTACATTTTAGTGATGGTCAGTACTACGGTGAAATATTAAATACTAACATTATAGGACATTCGCCTAATAGAATGCAGATAATAACCTCCTAAAACACTTGAAACACCTAACTATGCCAGTTCAAAGAGTGTACCCAAAAATGGACGATATTTTCCTAAGCATCTAAAGCACAAATCTTTGCCTATCAAGTTGATTTTTATTTATTTTATTAAAAACTGGCAATGAATCGAATAAAGAACAAAGTTGTTGTCGTCTTTTGACAGACGGTAAGAAACTTCATTTCAAATGTTTACGTCTGTTACACGAACACAATTGTTAAATAATATGGGTGTGACAATTTCAAGTACCTATTCAATTAAAAAAATGTTAAATGTAGTCATCTTATATTATAAGATATACGAGGAAGTCGACATACGTATTGGTTAGTAGAAAGTTTAAAATAAAAATATGTTTTAGTCGTTAAAATATAATTTAACGACTAATTTTTTTATTTTTTTTACTTTATTTTAGTAGAAAATAAAAAATGAAGGTTATCATAAAAAATGTATATTCAACTAACATTTATTTACTTGCAAATTGAAAATAAGTATGATAAGTAATTTTAATAGAGTGTAAAGATGGCCTGCTTGTAGGCACGTCGACGACCCATAAACCTCAATGCTTCATTTCCTTGGTTATTTCGAGTCGTTTCAATACTTTGTTAGAATAACTATAATAAAATATAATTTACGACAGCAAACACTTCATGTGACGTCTACGGAGCATAAATGTTAGGTACGAGTACAGTTTCAAAGAGTTTGAGAAATAAAACGAACACTAACTGTAATTTTTTGTTAAATTTACATAACACCAATACCAATTTAATAATATGCTCATATGTTTTAAATAATTATAAATATGTATGGAAAACAATGTATATTACTAGAATTATAGATGTTTGCAAATTTGAGAGTCGTAGAGTATATAGCTACTCTATTATTCTCTATTATTTTATTGACATAAAGAGTGCTTTATGTCAATAAAATAATTATTTTATTTATACAATCTATTGCAGTGTTAAATGTTGTTGCCGATTATTCTTAGTTTAAAACAATCTCTATTGTTTTTTTGTGAAACATAATTACGAGTATGTTTTGAATTAAAAAAAATGAAAAATGAAGGACGAGTGATATCAAAATAAAGAGCCATTATTTCATTATTTCCTAAAAAAAATAACAAGTCAACCTTTTATCAACATTACACGATAATCAAACAAGTTTAATTTCAGATAAAAACTATTTCATATCTAAAATGTATTCTTTTGTTTATATTTTTTATTAAATTTTATTAGTTATACAACAATTACATTATCTTATTCACTGAGTTCACATGGCTATTATGTTCTATTTTTTTTAACTATTATGATACGTTTTAATTAGTAACTTTTGAATTATACATAATAATATGAGAACTGTGCTTATTAACTTTATTTTCAATGATACCTTTAGCTGTCCTAAATATGTAATGTATTTGGTAGTAATGTAAAAGTACCTATACATATATTTAGTAGTAACAAACGCGATTTTTTTTAAACAATATGTTACCTCATTATTTAAACTTTTTTAATTTTAACATGAAACCTATTAAAAAAAATGTTTTGGAATAAATATGTGGCTACGCGAATGACTTATTAGGAGGAAGGTGGAAGGGAATCCCCAAAGGGTTTGGTCTCCAGTAGAGTCGGCCCATTCATGACTGGTCCTGGTTGCCTGTTCATTCTCAATACGGAGAGTCTCTGTCAGTAACTGCTTTGATAACTTCACTAACATCGATATCGTGCAAAATGTTATTTCTACTCAGTGAACCGTTGGAGATTTGAAACCGAAAAAATTGATTTCTCGTTCGAACAAACCATTGCCTATTACTCTTAAAACTGGTTTTTGACTCATAACTTTGTCCAATTCTCGTTTCAGGTAGCTATGAGTCATATTTGTTAGTTTATTAAGGTAAACGCTATTACAAAACTTTAAATTTGCAAATTTGGTGTGTCATTTACGAAAATAAAAAACAATCTACTCAGTTTTATATCGTTTTACCATTTTGGTGCAAAACAATATCTCTACTTATAATATATAGAGTCCTACAAGTTTAGTAATGTTCAAAACGTGATTTCAGGTTCTTTGAGTTTTCTCTCAGTTTTTTTTTCTAATCTAAGATTTTCGCACTTGAATTTTCGATTCCTTTGCTGTATACATTTTCCTCCCCCTCATTTATCTTATTATTTATTTCCGATTGAAAACGGTAAGATTCCCAAGATTAGATTCCGGCCAAAATTCTCTGCAATGTTTAACACCCATACCCAACGGTCAACAGCAATACGTCGCGGTACGCCGGGATATGTCCAGGTTTGAAGCATTATGTCCCGGTGCCTCGGTCAATAAGGCATTTGTTCTGGCTTGCCTCGGTCAATAAGGTATTTGGTCAGGTAGCTGGGTGTACATGAGTTGATTGTGACAGATATTGGGGCAAGACCGCGTGAAGCAAACGTCTCGAGCACTGAGTATCGTTGCCAACAGTTGATAACACTCCCCACAACATTCAACTTATAAAATTACCAGAAAACAACTAACTAAAGAGGGTCATATTCTCATAATAACAAAGTTTTCCATTTTTTTGTTGTTATGTACTTTAACCACATCTAGGCAATTAAGTGGATGATACAAATGTCGTCGTTTCTTTGTAACAGTTTGGCAAACTGTATAGTCCAAATGGAATGGGTAGAAGTGCAGAAAAATCTCACACGGATGCCTTATCTCCTAATTGTACAATAAGACATGCTGAATAAAAATAATTGGACCGGCTCGACCGGAATGTACCATGGCCTCACAAAAAACCAGTACTAAGCAATTCCTTCGTAACTTTTCACCAAGTGAGTGAGGCTAGACCCCCTAAAGGGGATTCAGAGAACGGGAATGCACTTGAAATTGCAACAAATTAAAATCAAATGATAGAATTTAGTAGATATTACAGCACAACATACCATTGAAACATTTATCTTAACTATTGTACAGAACTAAATATAGATATAAAAATAATTTTACAAGTTTACAAACTATTAAGAAAGGTACATACGTGTTTGCGAACTTAACAGTAATAAAATATGTCGCTAAATAAATTCTACTAGCAATTCCCGCCAATAAGTTATCATTGTTGAGTTTCTAAGGAAAAGCATGGTGACCGCAAGAAAGTACCACTTAATTGTCTAGACAGTTTAAACAGACAATGCGAGATACTACTATCCTTGTCTCACAAGGGATTTTAACCATGTATGAGTAAGACGGTTACTAGAAGCTGCATGTTTACATGACCTTGATATATGGAATGAGAATCGCGGCGACACGACGTGTGTGCGTCGAGGAGTACTAGGCTCGCAGATACGCAGCAGAGGAAAATTGAATTTATTTACGAATGAAATTCGACTGTAACATTGAGACTTAGAGATGAAATTTGTATGTGAAAATAAAGGGAAACTACAGGTTCTAAGAGTGCCTAAACGATGCCACTTCAGTGTTATGCTCACACATGCTCATATGTTATACACTCATGTGTGTGTTACGCTCTGTAGGCCACCTGTCTTGACATGTTTCCTTATCGTTTTTCAATACATTGGTAGCATTCTAGTAAATTAAACAGGGACCTTAATTATCATTTCATTGCTAGATGTTTGTATTTTTTTGTCTTATATTGCTTTAAAATACTTTGATCTTTTAATTCAATTTGGTAAAAATAAATATTCCTTAGTTTAGTAGCTTCGCTTCAAAGAAAGTATTGTTATTTTTTAAATTATTATTAAGCTTACGTATAAAGAAAATTGAACGTTTAGATCGAAATATATAATATATCTTATGAAAACTTGATAGACAAAAGATGATTGTTGCTCTCCGTGTGGTGGTGGATCAAGAATATGCAGTGTCACCACCACTATTCTTCTCGTGGGCATCGTAAGAGACAACTAAGGGAGCAAACTACGCAGGACAACAGAACTGCAAAGAGAAGGAAAACTTAACACAAACCCTATACCGACCTGTCTAAAAAAAAAAAAACAAAAACCTCCTTTATAAGGAGAGGCCTATGTCCAGCAGTGGAATAATAAAAGCTGTTGATGATGATGAAAAATGATTATAAAATATTTTTTACGGTAAGTGTAGTAAGTGACCGGTGTCGCTCATGGACGCTTGCAACTTAAGAGACAAGTGCGATGCCGTTGAACGCAAATGACCTTTATTCTGTATTTAATAAATTGTCTTAATCATTTCCTTTAGTCTATGGATAATTATTTACACTACTGAATTATATTATGTAATATACTAGCTATTTCCCAAAGCTTCTTGGAAATGATGAACAACCATTAATCCTTTACTATAACCCCTTAGTAAATTTTTAAAATTTAATCACTTAGGAAATTTTCAAAAATCCTTTCTTAGTGCCTACAATAAAAAAAGAATCAGGTGTCAAAATTTGACTTTTATAGCCCCAGCGCTTTAGGCTCTGTGTTGATGAATCAATCTGTCCGGGCCAGTAATTTTATATGTACGACTATAGCTGGAATGATTGAACATTTTTTTTTTTTGATAAAAAAAAAATTATGAAATTTTTAATAATAAAAAATGTACAAGATGTAATTGTCATTAGCAGCTGCAGTGTCGCCTTTTAATATCCGTAAACAAACAGCGTCGTCTGTGTGTTATTCGTTACTGCATTACAACCATTCGGCCTGTAAGTGTTGAAAAAAAAATTAGAATTCAAGGCAGTGTCATATAACACTAGAAATAAGAGTCGTGCATATAAAACTATGTAGAACATTTCGACACAACGGATTTTGAATACCTAATGAACTAAAAAAGTTACAGTACCTACAAAGACAGATACGAACCTGTCTTTGTACCTGTCTTTGTAGTTGCATGTTTCTTCTTGTAAGTTTATATAGTTTTTTAAAGTATAACAAAAAAATATAATAATATTATTTTATAATAAAAAATTATAAAATAATATACAAAATTATTCACATATTACTAGTAGGTTATATTTTGATTTTATAAATTATTGAATCAGAAGTCGTTAATCTTAAATGAGTCAGAAAAAACCGAGCTTAGCTTAATTCATGTGCTTTAATATTGGTTCCGATATTAAGCTGTTTGTGAATTATTGTAAACTTGCCGGACTCTATGTAGAATCCATTAACTTTTGCTTTGAAATCCTTTGCTTACTCAGATCGACAACACGTCACAACATTACATTCAACCTTTAAATGACCAATAAACCAATATTGTTCAATAATAACACAAAGAAAAGCCTTATATAGCCTCTCTGTTACACCCACAAATTTAGAAGGAGATATAAGTACTCACCCCTACCAGCACAAACTCATAGATGCGTGTGTATATCTGTCTCTTTCTAGTTGGAATTTTCATGTACCCAAGTTAAAGCAGAACAGGTATAGGGATCATAGAAAAGCTCTTTAATGATATGAGCTTATGCGTGTGTGTTGTATCGGGACTCGGGATATGCGTTCCATATATGGGTTGGCTAGGACCAACCTGCTGCTACGTTATTATTCCCTGGTACATTCTAAGAACATCTAATGCTCTGAGAATTCTAATACGCCAATGGCCTGATGATGGTACTAATACAGAATGGTTTAGATGATGTTAGAGGCCGCTAACTGTATTTAAATATGGTTTTTATAGGAAATCTCTTAATTGATATAAAGTATTTCACAACAAATATTTTTCTTTCTCTAAACATGAGTTATTAGAAAACACTTGTTGCTTATAAATTTGTCGTAGTGCCACCTAATGCCACCTAGTGTCCTAGTTTATTCAAATAAACAAGATAATTAAAATAAATATCAATGAACTTGGTATTCATAATTATGTGTAGCTAGAACTCGTTACTATGCGTCGTCAGGTGAGTGAGCAAAACATAGACTATAGTAAATGTTACAACTGGTTTTTCTAGTATAAAAACATGAAGCATTGTCATTATTTTTAAATAAATTCCGTGCTGACAGTACATTTCCTTCTTACAACTTAATTTTAAGGACGTTTACAACTGGATCTTTTAAACTTGAAAGAATTTAAGAAGCTAATTAAAATAGTAATTAGTAATTTATTATCTTAATTTAAATTAATAACAATGATAAGTTAGTTTGTGTCAGCTTCATAAACTCAAAAAGTTAGTTTTGCACCGATTTAGCTAAAATTTTGACTCCATATGCAACTTGCTGTAAAAATGGATTTTATCTATTTTTCGTACCAGGTTTGATCGTAATTTCTCATCAATGTAACCGCAATATGCCACAGTAAAGCATGACAGGGTGCAGCTACTAATTAACATAAATCATTTCCTTAAAAAACTTGTCCTTCAAATAATATAATATATTCTTAGGCAATAATTATCTATGAACCAATCACTCTTCAATGTTATTGTTATTATCTTGCGTCCTTGTAAGTATTAAGTTTAAAGGTAGTAAGAAAAATATTATTTTATGTTTATCATACTAACAATCTTGTTTCTACTCATTCGGTTTATTGTCAAATATACCATAATATATAATATTTACTTTATGGTATCACAAATTTCGCCTCAATTTTCTGAGGCCTTGGAGCTGGAACTAAGGTGTCGGGTATAAAATTAAGTTGCAAGTTTATTAAAAGCTGGTAATAAATGAAAGTTTGTAAAAAGGGACCCCATATAGTTAAGAATTTAATCTTAAATCGCCAGCAGGATTTGAATTTTGAGTCCACAATACAGATGCGCCGTTTATCGAAAATAACAAAGCAGTTTTTTTTTTATATAATATGCCTTGCTTGTGTTTACTTTTCAATTGGAAGGACTTACGATTATATTAAAAGTAAGTAATAAAAACTAAAGAAGCATTTACTTTAAACAGCCAATTAGCTTTGCTATTTAAAACTGATATAAATATTTAGTTTTTTTTGAAATAAAGATTTTTAGAGACCATTACGATCTCATAGAAACAAAAACAAAAGAGTTCAATGATTAATTACATATATTTATTTTTTTAAATAGTTTAAATAAAGCAGCTCTTTCTTTTAAAATAACTTATAGTTGAATTTTTCAGTTGCGGACGTCCGTTGCGGCGGTAGTCACTCACCATCAGGTGTTCTATCTGCTCGTTCAATGTTTTATATTAGCCGTTTTATATTATCTCATTTTAAAACTAATTTCGTAACCTAAGTGGTAACCGAGTGGGAGTAGGACATTGCAAAGTTAAACAAAGCCAAGTCACTCCAGGATGAGTGACCGTTCTTAACACAATGAGATTCCTCCGTGCCTCATAGAGCACGGTAAGCCGTCATACATCTGTGCCAATATTTACGGATAGTTAAAGCCTTAAAAAGTACGTAGTGGACTTAAAGCCAACCCCAACCTAGTTTGGGAAAAAGGCCCGGAGGAAGATAAACTTACTTTACTCAAACAAATTAGAAATGATTACATAAAGAATGAAAGGTATTTTGTGCTGAAAAAAAACAAGATAGGCCAATAACCAGATACCTTTATTAGAAATGTTTAGAATAATACCCGCATGGGGCACTGTACAAACACAATACAAGCCAAAATACACTAATATGGTACTTCCTATGGAAATTTTTTAATTTAACATTAAACGTGAACAGCAAAGAAGTATTGTTCATTTTCCTACGACCAAAGTAATGAATATTATTTACTAAATGTTTTTACTAGACACTGCTTTTGTACTAAAAATACCACACGGCATCAATGAAACAATATCAAAGTTACTTCGCTATAGCGGTTTAGTTAGCAGTAGGTTAAGTGTTTTTATGGTGACTCATTAATAAAGATAGATTTTCAGTTTACCTATTTTAATATATTAAAATATAATATCAGTGCCAGGATATTGGTTGAAACAATAACTAATTTTTACGGAAATATATAATTCTTTGTATAAATTTAGCTTATATATTACTTCGGAACTCTTAATTGTTATTATTTCCGTCGAGAAGAAAGAGAAAAGTTAAAAACAGAAGAAAATTCAACCAAAGAGTCAACTAGTTACTCCTTACTGTTACTGCTCCCACGTAGCGCCCAAACTTTCGAATCATTTGATTTTCAAGTCGATTAAGAAACGTGTTCTCTTCAGTTTAAATAAACCTATTCTAACTGCTAACAAATAATTAACCTGGAATGATGATTAGCCGTGCTGCTTAACTATAATAATAACAATATATTTGTATTTTTGTAACACACATTCTAAGAGAGTCAAATGTTTATTTTTTATAATAAAACAAAAATGTATTACTATAAATTTTCAGTCAAAAACTAAAATTAAGTCTTTAAATTATAAGGTTAACATAAAACTTACAATCGCTTCTATAAGTCATTATAAAGTTTTAAAATTTCAAATTGAACTAATCGGTGTATGTATATATGTATACATTTAAAATATTCAAGGCAAAAATCATACCATTGAAAACTATTTTTATAGTATGTTAATGTATCAACGTATTTGTTGATTCATCGTTAATTGAATTTTATTTCTTTTTGAATTTTTTTTTATTTATTCGTCAAGAAAATACTCCAAAACAATCTTTAAAGTGGATATAAATAAGTACCAGAATCATTTATCGACAAACACGCACTATAGAAGAGAACGTTTTTCTCCTAGCGATTGCTGTTGCCCTGGTACTTCAGCTTCTATAGACTTACGCATCACGAAAATCACCTGATTGTTACTGGTTGACGCACACGACTTCAATAACGTTATATAAAGTTTAGAGATATTTGTTTTGTTTATTTTAGTAAACTATGTGCTAATAATAATTATTTTCTATTACAAATTGAACTTACACTTACTCATAGAATGTATTCGATGTTGTAAACACTATTTTCAATTCTAAAATCACAAAATATGAATAACCAATAGTTTAATTTTAAGTATGTGTATTTAATTATAACGATTTATGATTAAAGATTTATGATTATTAGCAGTTTTATATATTTAGTATTCATAATTTGCAGGCATCTTCCAGGCTGTGATTGGATCCCATCGCGAATGGTGGAGCACACACCACCACAGATGGCTCCGTCTCCGGTGCCTAAGGCGCCTAACGTGGATGACGATGACGTTCTATGAGTTTACTTGGGTAGAACTAAAGCTGGCGGTGCGACGGCTTAAAGCCAAAAACACCGCCCCGGGAACCGGTGGAATTCCAGGCCATGTACTGAGTGGGTACTGGCCCTAGAGGACTTAGCTCTCGGGTTTCGAGAGGGCTCTTCAGCACACGCCTCAAGCGTGGCAAATTTCCGAAATTGTGGCAGACAGCGAAACGGGCCCTCAACCGAAAAGAGAGGGAGGAGACTCACCGTCCGCCTACCGGCCCATTGTGTTGCTTAACGAGGTATGAAAACTCTTCAAAAAGGTGATTGCATGGCGTCGTCAAGCATCTCATCATAGTGGGGCCGGATCTGGCGGACAACCAGTACGGTTTCCGTCAGGGGCACTCCACCGTGGATGCGATCATGCGTGTGGGGCCCTGGAGGAGGAAGCGGTTTGGTGGTGGGACTTCGGACATCATTTCCGAGGTCTGGTCCCCAAGTTGGTTGGAGCAGCATGTGCATTGGCGCGGCTGCTACCCAACATGAGGAGACCCGATGACTCTTGCAGGAGACTACTCGGGGGTAGTGCGATCCATGGCCCTATATGGGGCCCTGAAGCCAGCAACGTCGCACTACTGCGATGTCACCGGCGGCCATCAGGTCATAAGGGATACCGCACGATTTCCTTTGAGGCAGCCAGTCTCCTGGCCGGAACTACACCATGGGACCTGGAGGCGAGAGCCCTTGCTGCTCTGTATCAGTGGCTCAAGGAGGCGCGGGAGCTGGGATGGAGTCCTGAGTATTGAGAGATCGAGGATCGGAAATCCCAGATACGCCAGGTCCGAACGCCGGGCACGCCGTTATCGCAGCGGTAAAACTCGTTATAGAGAATTGGCTCGAGAGGTATCACGGAACCCTCTCATACCGGCTGACGCAGGTGATCACCGGAAAGGATGCTTCGGAGATCACCTGTATCTGATCCGCAAGGAGCCAACGCCTGAGTACCACAACTGTAATGGCCGGATCGTGGAGACAGTGCTCCACACGCTTGCAGAATGCCCGGCGTGGGTTGAGGAAAGACGCAGCTTCGTGACGGCTGTCGGAGTGGGAATTCGCTCACTCGGTCACATGATTGCCGCCATGGTACGGAGCGAGAGTTCGTGGAACACACACCATTCTGAGAGCAGGAGAGGTTCAAAACTCGCCCGGCCCGCCAGGCCCGAGAACGGGCCAGGTACCGCAGACGGTTCAGGCAGAATTACAAGGGCTGAAGGTTTCGTAATCTACCCTTCGTCTCCGTCAACTTTCATTTACAATTTCCCAATAAAAATAAAATGTTATTTCTTAATCTTAATTACAGAAAATAACTGTTATTCTTTATTATATTATAATAACATTGATACGTTAACGTTATATACTTACTAACTACGTCAGAGCCATGCTTCGGCACATTAACCCAGCTCGACCAGAGTCACACGACTTCCTCACAGAAAACTGATGTCAAGCAATTATTTGTCTTAAAAAATATCTTTATTAAATATCTTTATTAAATATCTTTTACACCCATAAATTTAAAGGAGATATAAGTACTCACTCTTACCAGCACAAACTCATAGATGCGTGTGTATATCTGTCTCTTTCTAGTTGGAATATTCATGTACCTAAGTTAAAGCAGAACAGGTATAGGGATCATAGAAAAGCTCTATATTGATGTGATCTTACGTGTGTGTGTTGTATCGAGACTCGGGATACGCGTTCCACATATGGGTTGGCTAGGACAGACCTGTTGCTACGTTATTATTCCCTGGTACATTCTAAGAACATCTAATGCTCCGAGAAATCTAATACACCAATGCCCTGACGATGGGACCAATACAGCATGGTTTAGATGATGTTAGAGGCCGCTAACTGTATTTAAAAATATGGTTTTTATAGGAAATCTCATAATTGATTTAAATTATTTAACAACAAATATTTTTGTTTCTCTAAACATGTGTTATTAAAAAACAATTGTTGCTTATAAATTTGTCATGGTGCCACCTAGTGCCACCTAGTGTCCTAGTTTATTAATATAAACAAGATAATTAAAATAAATATCAATGAACTTGGTATTCATAATTATGTGTAGCTAGAACTCGTTACTATGCGTCGTCAGGTGAGTGAGCAAAACATAGACTGTAGTAAATGTTACAACTGGTTTTTCTAGTATAAAAACATGAAGCATTGTCATTATTTTTAAATAAATACCGTACTGACAGTACATTTCCTTCTTACAACTTAATTTTAAGTGCGTTTACACCTGGATATTTTAAACTTGAAAAAGTTTAAGAAGTTAATTATAATAGTAATTACTAATTTATTTATATTAATCTAAATAAATAAAAATGTTAAGTTGGTTTGTGTTGGCTTCATAAACTCAAAAAGTTGGTTTTGCACCGATTTAGCTCAAATTTTGACTCTATGTACAACCCGCTTTATTTTTTTTTTTATATATTATTCGTATCAGTTTTAATCGTAATTTCTTCTCAATGCAACCACAATAGGCCACAGCGAAGCATGACAGGGTGCAGCTAGTAATTAATATAAATCATTTTATTCAAAAACTTGTCGCACATTAACCATAATATAATATATTCTTAGGCAAGTAATTATCTATGAACCAATCACTCTTCAATGATATTGTTATTTCTTGCTGAATCACATTTTAAGTTTAAAGTTGCTAAGGAAGATATTGGTTCTAATTCTGTTGTTCGAAAACTCTCTAAACAAAACTAAAAATCACTAAAAAATTGTTTAGTTCTGTCAAACAACGTTTCCTATTCTGAAAACGTCATATTTGACAGGACAAACTTTTTTTAGTGATTTTAGTTTAGAGAGTTTTTAAAGACACAATTAGCACCATTATCATACTACTAGTTACAATCTTGTTTCTTCTCATTTGGTTTATTGTCAAATTTCCATAATACATTCAGTCAAAAAAGTATCGGGAATGGATGATTTGTTTACGGTTCCAAATTCAAATTTTTGTTTTTTTTTGTTGTTAGATTAGCACAACTGTTTTCCATTTTGACGCAGAGTTTGAGTTGCATCTGTTATTTATATTACCTAAATACAGTTCTGTTTTTAGTTATATTATATTTAGTGTGTATTGCGAATTTCATAATGGACAAAGACATCGAACAAAGAGTCTATCTTAAACTTTGCATCGCCAATGGAATTTCGTGTTCGGAGTCACTGAAAATGTTACAGAAGGCTAACGGTGAATCGATTTTATCGTGCTTATGAGTGGTACAAAGCTTTCAAAAGCAGTCGAGATGTGATGGAAGAATTGCCTCGCTCTGGAAGGCCATCAACGTCTGCAACTGAAGTTTACATAGCAAAAGTGAAGGAAATAGTGACTGAAAATCCTCATTCAACTTTGAGAGAAATAGCCACCGAACTTTCTGTATCTCACGAGTCGATCCGTATCAATTTAACTAATCATTTGGGTATGAAACATGGTATCGCTCGGCTGGTCCCAAAAGGCTTGAATTTTCTCTAAAAACTCAATCGCATGAGAGTCGCTGAGGACAAGCTAGAACGAGTCAATTCCGACCCAACATTCATGAAACGCAATGGTACTGGTGACGAGACGTGGGTTTACGAGTTTGACATGCAAACAATGCTTCGGAGTGGCGCCTTCCAACTAAACCGAAACCAAAAAAACCACGCCAAAGTCGATCAAAAATCAAAGTCATGTAGACTGTTTCCTTCGACTATCGCGGTGTTTTGCACTCGGAATTCTTGCCGGAAGGTCAAACATAAATAAAGAATATTATTTGAGCGTTATGTGGCAAGTCTGTTAAAGAGAGCAAATTCGACGAAAAAGGCCAGATTTGTGGAAAGAAAATTCTTGGATTGCCAACATTGTAAGCGAATTTTTGACCAAACACTCAAAAATTACCATCGAGCAGCCACCATATTCACCAGATATGGCTTCAGCCGACTTCTTTCTTTTTTCTAAACTCAAATTACCACTTCGTGGCACCCGTTTTCAATCGGTAGAAGACATAAAGCAGAATTCGCGGCGAGAACTGAACTCAATTCCGGAAACAGCGTTTAAAAAATTCAGTTGCAAGATTTAACTAATTCTAGCAAGACGAGTTTATTAAAAGCTTGTAATAAATGAAAGCTTGTAAAAAGGGACCCCATATATATTGGAATTTAATGTTAAATCGCTAGCGGGATTTGCATTTTGGGTCCATAATACAGATCCGTTTATCGAAAATGAACAAAACGGGATTGAATGGAATTTGTTATTTAAATATGCCTTGCCAGTGTTTACTTTTTAATTAAAAGGACTTTATTACATTAAAATAAAGTAATAAAAAAACTAAAGAAGCATTTACTTTAAACTAGCTAATTAGCTTTGCTATTTAAAAATGTTTAAGGTAAAGGATTTTTTAGGGAACTTTTTTTTCAATTATTTTTAATAAAAAGATTTTTATGGACCGTTACTATCTCAAAGAAACAAAAACAAAAGAGGCCAATAATTAATTATCATTTCTTATTTTTATCATTTTTTACCCGTGGTATAGTAGGCCAAAACCTCCTTTCTCAGGAGAGGCCTATGTCCAGCAGTGGAATAGTAAAGGCTGTTGATGTGTGTGTGATGTGATTGTAATAAACACTTTTTTTCATAAATCAGCTTTTTCTTTTAAAATAACTTATAGTTAAACTTTTGAGTTGCGGGATTGCGGACATCCGTTGCGGCGGTAGTCACTCACTATTAACTTATCAGCTTGTTCGACATTTGTTAAAAATAAAACTCGACGTGTATTTAATTTGCATAACGATGCTATATAATGTTTACGCGACTAGTTAGCTAACCGTTTTATATTATTTCATTCTAAAACTAATTTCGTAACATAAGTTGTAACCGAATGGGTTAACACATTGCAAAGTTAAATAATCCTAGCCAAATCAGTCCAGGATGGGTAACCATTCTTAACACATTGAGTGCCTCATAGAGCATGTTAAGCGACACGACAGAAATTCAGCCGTATCGTAGTAGGCTTAAGCGGACCGCAACCTTTTAGGAAAAATTACTGGAGGCAGATGTGCTTACTCTACTAAACAAACTAGAAATTATTATATTAAAAACATTGAAGGGTAGACTGCATGGATAGCGTAGTGGTTTAAGCGGTTACCTCGCCGCTTCCTAATGCGCTAAAGTGTTGTGAGTTCGATCCCCACATGGGACATCACTTTATGTGATCCACAAATTAAATTATTGAGCCGTTGAGTCTGGATGTTCTTTGTGTCTGTTTCATGTATGTTTGTAAAGTCCCAGAGCGGGAGTTGTCTTTAAAAAAACAAAAAAAAACAAAGTTGTGCTGGAACAAAAACAAGATAGGACAATGCCCAGAGACATAGGATATTGGTTTAAACATAAAATAACTTTTATAGAAATATGTCATTCTTTGTATAAATTTAGCTCATATACTCGTATTACATCGGAACTCTTAATTGTTATTATTTCCATCGAGAGGACAAATTGAAAAGTTAAAAATAGAAGAAAATTGAACCAAAGTTTCAACTAGACACTCCTCACTGTTACTGCTCCTACTTAGCGCCTAAACTTTTGAGTGATTTGGTTATAAAGTCAAAAAACTCTTCAGTTTAATTAAACCTATTCTTCCTACTAACAAATAATTAACTTGAAATTATGATTTAGCCCTGCTGATAATCTATAATAATAATAAATATATTTGTATTTTTTTAAACACAAATTCTAAGAGACTCAAATGTTTGTTTTTCATAATATATTATAACAAAAATGTATTACGTTTTATTTTCAGTCAAAAATTAAACATTAAGTTTTTAAATTATAAGGTTTACATCAAACTTACAATCGCTTATATAAGTCATTCAATGTTTAAAAATTTCAAATTGAACTGAATGCTGTATATATGTATAGATTTAGAATATTCAAGGAAAAAATCATATTATTGAAAATGCTATGTTAATTTATCAAAGTATTTGTTGATTCATCGTTCATTGAAATGTTCATTTATTCAAGCAAATACTCCAAAATAATCTTTAAAGTGGATATAAATAAGTGCCAGAATCATTTATCGACAAACAGGCATTATCGAAGGGAACGTTTTTCTCCTAGCCATTGCTATTGCCCTGGTACTTCAGCTTCTATAGACTTACGTAACGTCACGAAAATCACCTGATTGTTACTGGTTGACGCACACGACCTCAATAACGTTATATAAAGGTTAGAGATATTTTGTTTTGTTTATTTTAGTAATTCTGTGCTAATAATAATTACTTTCTATATCCAATTGTACTTACACTTACTCATAGAATGTATTCGATGTTGTAAACACTATTTTCGATTCTAAAATCACAAAATATGAATAACCAATAGTTTAACGATTTACATTCATGTTTCCAAAGCCGCCATTCTCTGACAATAGAAAGATGTTGTCGTTTTTGTACACAAATAAAAGATTTATGATTACTAGCAGTTTTATATTTATAGTTATCATAATTTGCATCTTCTTCCAGGCTGTGATTGGATGGATTGAGAATCACTGTGATAGAGATGCTGCAGTTTCGATCAAATAAACTGAATCGAATAACTAGTTTGGTCGGTCGAAGGGCTGCAGTGAACAATATAAAGAACCAATATAATTATAATTACTATTAAGTGATAATTAAAATGTATGAGATACATCTAAAAACCATTAAAAACCAACTAAGTATAAATAAGAGATTTTTTATTTATTATATACCTCAAAAGTCAAAATGGTGTACGGTGATTTAGACGAGTTTTTTTTTGTATTTATATCCTGTCTAAAATTAAGAAATAATATTGATTCAAAAGTATTCTATTAAATTCGGAAGAAGATTCAAAGCGTAATATATTAGCTCAAAAACAAATATTACAAACGGGAACATGCAATTTTTCTCCCAAGTAGCATAATAAAACATTTCAGGTAGTCTAGTCACACAGTCTAGTCTAGTCTAGTTTTCATATGTGAGGAGCTGGTGTCTGTGACAGGCATGGAATGCCTGTATTACAAATTTAAAAAAAGTTAACAAAAATATAAAATCAATTTGGTATTATATTTTTACTACTAGAAAAGAAAAAAATACAGCGCTAAGTATGTGGATATCTGTGGAAGTGTGTGATGTGTAACGTGTCGGATGAAGTGTTTTGTTTGTCGGATGAAGTAAAGTGTTTGAGTCAATTTAAATGGAGTAGGTTTTGTGTAAAATTATGATTTATAGCTTATGCTATACCAGGTATACCCTAGAAAGGAAGGCCCTGGTGCCCCGACATACCTCGGGTCATCTACAGACGAGTAGACGACCCCCGCCCCGTGTGGGAACCCCATGTTCCCTGTGCTCCCTGGAAGCGAGCGCGCTTCGCAACGCGCTCGCCGCCACCCCGGCCTGCTTCTGCTAGGGTGACAGATGGCCTCACCTGTCACCCCCAGGCCTGCGCTTATGGAGGACGGAGGTCGTTCTGCGACCTCCGGCGCCTGAGTCGCCTGCGCTGCCTGGCCCGTGCCCGGGCCTGGCGGGCCGGGAGAGTTCTAAACCTCTCCCGGTCCCGCTCCGCCGTCTCCTTCGCGAGCATAACTTGGTCGCAGAAGGAGACGGCAGAGTTCCACGCACTCTCGCTCCGCACGATAGCCGCAATCAGGCTATCGAGCGAGAGAACTCCCACTCCGATGGCCGCCACGAGGTCTCGCCTCTGCTCAACCCACGCCGGGCACTCTGCCAGCGTGTGGAGAGCCGTGTCCACGGTCTGGCCATCGCAGTGGTGGCACTCAGGCGTTGGCTCCTTGCGGATCAGACACAGGTGATCTCCGAAACATCCCTTCCCAGTGATCACCTGCGTCAATCGGTATGAGAGGGTCCCGTGACGCCTCTCGAGCCAATCCTCCATAACGGGTCTTACCGCCGCAATGACGGCGTGCCCAAAGGTCGGACCCTGGATACTACCCAATGAAAGTTTTGAAGTGAAATCGTAGAGCCACGACCCGCCAGGCATGGTATCGCTTCACACTTATCGAAGGATTATCTCTTTGTGTTAAAGGAACATAACACCTATCTTTCACATTGCCTTTATCGCTACCAATTCCATGGCGAAACGATTAAAATAGTACATTTAATGGTTGTTAAAAACGTGCATTGAGCTATATTTTACTTAACTAGATATTGCTTCAGAACATTATATAATTGTCAATGTATTGTATAGTCAATGTAATTTACATTAATTTCAATAAATTTCATTGTCAACTTGCAGTCAAAATTTAATTCGTTGTGGGAATAATATCTCATCTCAGTGTATGCAGCAATTATTTAACTTTAATTAATATTATTAATTGCGTGTAATTAACAGCAGAGCAGAAAATTGTCACATGCGATCCACTTTAGCTACTGAAAAATTCAACGACAAAGTAATTGTAACACGATCGGTTACTAGTGGAATAGGGCTGTATTATTTTACAGACAAAATATATCAGTCATCAATACTGGTTTAGTGAAAACAAAATATAAATTTCACACACAACACAAACTATAACAAAGTATAAACAAATTTCCACACGAAACTTTTTTTAACATAAAATGATTTAAAAAAAGCAATTAAATAGAAATGCTATTTAGAATACCGTAAACAGCATTAATAATGCAATATTATGTCGTCTTTTCTATCTCTTTGGTTGGAGAAATCTTTTCCTCATTTATCTCATTGTACACGAAAGCGTTTTCTATTTTTGTACTCTTTATAATAAATAAATGAACTTAAGACACAATAGAGATATTCCTTTATGTTTTCTAAGCAATATCTCTACTGTGTAGGATTATATCTCAGAAGACATAGGAGACAAGTAAATGCACGCAACAACACATGCATAGTTACATAATTATAGTTATAATTGTAAATGCATATGACTACTAAATCATAATAATATTTTCGGACATCTAACACAACGCCATCAAGTTTCAAGAGCTTGTACTATGAAAGCTAGATTGACTGATAGAATACTTTTTTTTTTTTTTTTGCAAATATATACATATTATACATAGAAAACACCCAAACTCCAAAACAAATTTTTGCAGATTATACAAACATTTGGTCCGACCCGGGAATCGAACCCGAGATCTCAGCACAGCAGTCGCATACGAAGAGTAGTAAACTTTCCTGTGATTGGAGAGCTTTCTAGTACCACCGTCTATGACAGTAAATCAATATTTGGCAATAAGAATGTGTTCATGTCAATCTTTTTAAATTTGACACTGGTTCAATAAAGATTGTTTGCGAAGAAATGCTAAAGAAATCTATGCTAAAGAAAACAGTTATGAAAATGTCATTTATAATATACCTTGTAATAAAGATGAAGATATTTGTTTGTTTGGTTAATTCTATATTAATCCATCTTTTAATTAGTCGTTCTTTGTATTAGATAAAGTATTTATTGAGAAATAATACGCATTATACAAGATTATGCTGGGACTTTTAAGAACAAAATATTTACTATAAATGCAAGTGAAACTGTACAGATAGCAGTCGGTTAGCATATAACAAGTGCTGTTTTTGACTAACTTACTTTCAGAAAAATGTTCACAATGATTCTACAATATTATACAGCTACATACCCAGGGTTTCTAGATCTTTTAATAGACTAAACCACAGTGAACTCATAGATCTATTCTGCAGTAGCACCAGAAACCTCAAAAATGTTATATCTTTAGATCCTAAACTGTTGTAACTATCTATGTATATGTAAGTCTATTTAGTATGTATTATTATAGATAGCAGCACTGTTTTCTGTCTACATGTGGAAGCTTGTAAATGGCATCTAGATAATTAACATAATATGTATTTTGTAAATTTAGCCGTAAGCTCCCCAAATATAATAAAAAAAAAAAAATTTTTTTTAGGATATTTGAAAATACAGAAAACCTCTATAACTCTCATTTTACAAACAAGGGGGCAAATAAGCAGACCGGTCACCTGATTTAAAGCGATTACCGCCGCCCATGAACGCCTGCAACTCAGGAGTCGCAAGCGCGTTGCCAGCCTTTGAGGAAGGAGTGGTAGAGCGCCAATTATCCAGGTGATGGGGATGAAAATTCGGTGATGAAAAAAAAACGATAGCTGAAGGTTTTGGCCGGTATTAGTCCGAACAATTCCTCGGAGGACTCTCCATGATATATGTATACGATAGATAATGCAGAGCGAAGCTACATCTCTACGTAACGCCATGGGATCGAGCCGGTTCGGTTCGGTTCGGTTAATCCCAAATGGTGTAAATTAGAGTAACTGCTTGTTTGAGGAAGTTTGGTTTGCTGTCTAAGCAAATTGGGTTGACAGCATATATGCACATATAATAATTCTTAAGATATAACAGATAATAAATTAAATTCTTCTAGTGTTTTTTCTAAGAGTGAAATGAAAATCCTAATTAACGATGTATAGTACTAAAAACGGATTCTATAGAAATACTAAATAAAGAAATCATTTTTTTGCTGTCGAGCAGTATAGCAAGTGACTTCCGCCGCCTTTTGAGACTTGCCACTCAAGCCAAGAGTGGGTTGCCAGTCTGTGAGGCGACCATTCATTCTACAGGTTGGTTGTGTATTATCAATATTATAATTTTTAATTCCGCTGTACGCATTAACTGTATTATTATTATATGTGAGATTATTATGTATATATTTTTCGATTTGAAGAATACCTAACCTTTACGAGGCGGTGAAATCTTAAGGACAATACAAATGGATCATTTTTGGAGTATTGTAGTAACAAGCTAAATAACTCAATACTTCCAAATGACTGTACATCATCATCATCAGCCTATCGCAGTCCACTGCTGGATAAAGGCTTCTCTCATTGCGCGCCACTTCGATCTATTTTTGCCTTCTCGCATCCGACTCCTACCAACCATCTTGCGCAAATCATCAATCCACCCGTCCTGATGGCGTCCTATACTCGTACTACATACCTATTATGAGTATATACAGCATATCTTTATAAGTACAAAATATATTAATTTAACGAGAAAGAAAGGGAATCAAGTTAATGCCGGATATGATTGGAATTTAGTACTTCAATATATTATACTTTATAGGGTTTCTAGCCAACAAAGGTAAGAGTAATGAGTCAGCTTTAGGGAAAACCAAACACGTGGAGAATCTTATATTGGATAAAGCTGATGTTAAATATATATTATTCGCAAGTTTAAACATGTGATTCAAAGTTATAATTTGAGTTATTATTACTGACAAAGTTAATAATAACACAGCGTGCATTTAAATACGGGTAGTATTTGATTGGTTTGGAGGCGAAAAAAATCCTCCTCGAGTTCATCTAAGCAACCTTTAACTGAACTACAAGCCTCTGAACTATGCAAACCCTGTTCACTATTATCTCAGCGAACAAAAAAATTGAGCAAACTCAACGTCATTTGAAAGCTAAAGACTTAAACTTTAAGATGGGTATGTGTACTTTTTTAGGCATAATAAAATTTGAAGGGTTGCGTTTTTTGCGCTATTAGCAAAGCAATTCTGCGGCCGAATTTGGATCGAGCGCACTAAAAGCCTTCGGGAAAGTAGACTCTGGTTTCTGGAGAAGGAACTTTGTCAAATTTTGTTAGCCTGTGGAATTAGTCTATAGATCTATTTTCAACGATCATGGTTAAAAACGAGTTCTCTTTTGTTACAAAGCTAAAGTCATTGAAATATAAATGTAGATAACTAAATATTGTGGATTCGATGGGCATCCATAACAAATTGAGCACGATTTAGTAGTAGTTGTAGCTCTATAAACTTAGATATAAATGTAAATATATATTTCGTGATTAGTGATTCTGAATACTGAACTTAATATTGTGGATTAAATTGGCATCCATATATACTCCGTACTAATATCATAAATGCGAAAGTAGTGCATAAGATAGTTCGAGTTCCGGAAAAAGACAGAATAGTTTTTATCTTAGAAATTATCTTTTAAAGGTTGAAAATGGGGGTGAAATTTTGAATGGGAAATCAATAACCGCTAAACCGATTTAGATAAAATTTGGTATGGAGATAGGTTGATTTTTAAGAAAGGACATAGGGTACTTTTTACCGCGATAATCGATATTCACGCGGGTGGAGCCGCGGGCCATAGCTAGTAACAAATAATTGGATGATGAGAACGATTCCTTATGTGTCTGTATATTATCGGTATGTTTATCAGCTATCTAGTCACCACAGTACATGCCTTGACTTAGTTTAGGATTAGACAAACGTTTGTGGGATGTGATAAGTAAATACTATTAATATTCAATTTTAATACCCTAATTAGTAGTTACTTAAATCCAAGTCTATCCCACTAATAGTAGTTCAATAGCTGTAAGTAATTTAATTATTTGTTCCATTAATATATATAGTGAAATTAAAAACAGATGCTAAAAGATGATTTCGTTCAAAATATTTTACATATAATTTGTATACCTTAACTGTAGATTAGAAGCATACCTCTGGGAAATTATAAGGAAGTATTATTTTGTAGTGAGTATAATTTTTGTAACTGATTTATAAGTCTCTGTCAGGAAAGTTTTAAGAGTCACCGTTTAGAAGAATCTCGATGAGATTGCGGATAAAATTATAAGGAAATGTAGATGATTGTCAAAAGTTCTAAAGTGGACCTAAAGTTAGACTATAAATATTGGTAGATAGGGAATAATATTGACTATGAAACTTCGAAATACTCGTAATGCTTTTAAGAATCTTCGAATCCTTCTAACTTAAGCATATCATACCTATAAAGTACAAAATTGAACAACAACACAACATTGAAAAGAACTCTAAAATACAAAGTACCATTTTTAATAAGTGAGCTCCAGAAATCCGTAAATACTTCAATGGCAAAAGTAAACATAAAATCAAAATTGAAACAACACTTTTTACAAAAATAAATCGCCCATTTTTCACACCCTGGAACAACCTGTATAGTATTGTAAGAAAATATAAAAGTATACACAATATTATAATAATAATATAATATTGTACCACATTCACACAACGCCATCTAGTCCCAAACTAAGCAGAGCTTGTACTATAGGTACTAGACAACTGATATAAATACATATATACTTTTTTTTGTAAATACATACTTATTATTCATAGAAACACCCAGACCAAATCAAACATTAAATGTTCACGCACACAAATGTTTGACTTGACTTATATTATAGGATTCATCACTGACGCGCGGTCGATGTGACCATTGCGTACATTTTTGTATACTACTCTCCCTTTATTATTGTGATGCTTTTTGTGTTGTGTGTTTTTGTTCTATCTGTATTTGCTTTTTGTGCTTTGTGACAATGTAAAACTCAAAGAAGTTTATCCTGCATCTCTATTATTTGTATCATATTAACAAATTTATAAATAAAATAAATAAACAACACAAAATCAATCATGGTAGAGCCATACTTTAGCCCATATAGGCCAGACCCGACTAGTGTTACCACGGCCTCACAAAACACCGGTGTTAAGTAGTTCTTTCGATGATTTTCACCAACTGAGAGAGGTTAGCCTAAATCCTCCCCCCTCTCCTTAATTCTGAAGGGAGGGACTCAAATCTGTGACTTACTTATGTCTATTATTTGCAAGTGTCCATGGACGGTAGTCACTTACCATCAGGTGACCCGTTATAAAAAACCAGTGGCACTCCGGGAGTGCCGACAGAAGTGAAAATTTATATACAGAGGTGTCGGTAACGGTAACACGGTCACGAGTTTAATTGTTTTTCCCATCTCAAAAAGTTCCCAACGCGCCTAAAGAAGTTTTCACTTCAGTATATACAGAGGTGTCGGTAACGGTAACGATTCGAGTATTGCGAGTCTTTGTTTTTTTCCCATCTTAAAACAAAAATACATTATTTTTTTGTTCAAGAATGCCCAACGCGCCAAAAGGAAGTTTTCACTTCAAAAACAAGAATATAAAAAAAATGGAGAAAGCAATTATGCATTAGGGTTTTTCTTCATGTCAGATTCTGATCTTTCTCTCTTATAGCTTGTTTGTTTCCACGTGGATAATTAAGTTAAAGTAAGTGCAATCCGTACAAGCTACGTATCCACTCCTACTAACGAAGTTCGCAGACTGCAAAGCTAACCATCCGAAATAGTTAGTTGCGGCGCATAGATATCGTTGATATAAATTCTATTTACTTTTAGACGACATGTGAAGAAGATTTGAATCACAGAACACAAAATAAACATTAGAAGTGGCATCGATGGTACATCCAAATAGTTGCTTTGTCGCCTAGACGCACAGATAAACCATGAGTTTGTTTGCCCTTTCTTCTCATAAGGCTCAACCCCTTGGAAACGGGCGGTTGTAGATCGGCACTGGCATATCATGGATTTTGTTTGGGTTTCATTTTTGTTAAATTTATTTGCTTACTATTTGACAAAACAGAGATTGTTGCTTTTGTGTGTTGATCTATGACTTTAGAGTCTACATAAAAGACGATTTCAATCAATTTTAATTTTTTTATGAAATAAAGAGAGTTTGAGTTAAGTTTGAGTTTGATAATTATTTGTGATATTTTTTTTGTCATTACTACCTAAAAGCAAATGTTTTTGGACTTGCCGATAATATGATAAATTTGCTTTGTACAAGTTCTATTTCTACACCTAATTATCACGCAACTCAGCATGATGACAAATTATTCACGCAACTACGTTTTCGGCGAAAGTTTTACACGAGTACTAATGTTTTCAGTGGCTTTTGTACGCTCGCTCGTAACTTCGGCGCGCCTGCCACGCTTACTTAGCATTTCTACTGTATTTTCTGTTCTGTGATTTGAATGTACTGCACTGATGGCATAGTGTTCTAAGCGGTCACCTCGCCGCTTCCTGCTGCGCTGAGTGTAGTGGGTGGGATCCCCACATGGGACAACACTTTGTGTGAATCACAAACGAAATTGATAGACAAAAAAAATGAAATCATAATCTTTACTGAAAATACAACAACGAGAAATTGCTGTACAATTAAGGGTGTTTATCAATTAACTAATAAATATTTTGGTTATACCGCATCGGTGGCGCAGTAGTAGCGTATTCGGCTGCTTTGTTGAGGTCACGGGTTCTCTTTCCGGGACTAAATATGGACTAAATATTTGTACGATCTAAAAACATTTGTTTTCTATGTATATGTGTGTATTTACAAAAAAAATATATAAAAGTGTTCTATCAGTCAATCTAGCTTTCTATCTAGCCTCTCCTTAGAAAAGAGATATCCTGATAAACAAACATAAATATTTCTAAAAATATACTTATTATAGATAAATCACACCCAAACACAGAACAAATTATCTTACTCATCATCATCACACAACTATTATCCTGGGTGGGAATCATACTCACGACCTTCGCTTTAGCTTTCTGGGTCACAAACCCCCATATGCTTTCACAGAAACCTTGAATTTAATAAATCATAGAATTTATATTTTAATAAATCATAGAATTTATATTTTAATTAATCATAGAATTTCATCATCAACAGCCTTTAATAGTCCACTGCTGGACATAAGCCTCTCCTTAGAAAGGAGGCATCATAGAATTTAGATTTTAATAAAGCTGTATTATATCAGTAATTCGAAATTTTAAATCAGAATAAGAAGTATTAACATCAGAGTATATTTCATTGATCATCATCGAGATCAAAATCGATCTTAATGTATTAAAATACTTGTAAATTTTTGTTAAATAGTTTCGCATTTTCCTCATACGACTTAATCTTTTAATGATATTATTAGTACCTATGTATGTATAAATTTTCGTTTTTATAAACATCTCACACACGGCCTTCTGATCGAAAATAAGCAGAGACTGTAACCAAACTGTTGATAAACATTCTTACATATGCCTAAATACATACATGTGAAACATTAATTACATTCAGACACAGAACGAATGATCATTCTCATCACATAATCATTTATTTGTCCTGGTTGGTAATAATTTATTTACTTAGAAATGGACAGGATACATCGGAATCCCAATTTAATTGATGAGATTCAACTATAAATAAACGTTTGCTTTATTGGAGCGGCTACTTGGTGAGTGCTATTTCCAAGGATGCGAAAGCTCCTTTGGGGGAGGGGGACAGAGTTTACAACGTCTGCTTAACACAACTTAATTACATGTATTTAATAGTAACTAAATAATAAATAACTTGTAGTAAAATTTTCAAATCGAATCAAAATAAACGAATAAATTCTTTCAAATGATTACAAACATGATGTAACAGCCGCGACGGCTTTAGATGAGCACTTAAACCGCTGAACCATTAACTCATTTAATTTTATCGTCTTTCCTAAAAAGCACGACGCTCTATATGTAGAATTTTTTTATTTTTTTTATTTTGAAAACACTTCTCTTCTTCTCTTAGAAAACACTATTTATTAATAAGTTACTCATACTCAGTTACTCATTCATAAATAGCAGATTACAGGTAGATAGCATTACCCTCCGCCAGCATTGATCGCGGCAATGCGGGGTTTAGTGGGTAGACCGGCTCTCTGGGAGTCCCATACACGTCCTCCGTTTCCCCAACGGAGGGTATGGTGCGAAAAGCATACCACGCGTAAAAAAAAGGTAGCATTGCCCTAATAATTATTGTCTCACGGATTGCGATTCGATTACTTTAATATAGTAGCTAGAATATTAATATTTGTGCACGCCACACTGTATTTGGTGTAATTATACCATACCAACCTTGGTCTACCTAATTAATAAGCTTTCAGGTTATCTATTTTGTGAATTAATTATGGTAATTATTTACTAAATTATTAAAAGCGATTTAAAACTACTTAGTTACATTTCTTTTTTTTTTGCTAAACTTTGTATAAAATCGAAGAACTAATTAACTTTTTGTTCAAGCTTTGAAATGAATGGCTGCTATTTAAACTGTACTAATGAGACTAAGGATTATATTCTATTATAGAGATTTTATTTTTGGATCGTAATTGGTCGTAATAAACATCTCGTTAAATAGTAAAAATAAGCATTAGTTATCTAAACTCTTTTTAAAATACGACTGTGGCTCCGTTCGCCTGTACGTCGACCATCGCGGTAAAGAGTAGCCTATGTCCTTCCCGAAGAATCAAACTATCTTCACGCCAAATTTAATTAAAATTGTGAAGTAAAGCGTAACAGAGAAGAGTTAATATTACTGGGGATGATTTTTATTACTGTCTGTACAAAATGTATACAAAATACATATAGGTATGTACTTATTGAAACCTAACATATGAAATATATTAAACCCAAATAAATTTAAAGCATTAAATCATTCTACCATGGCTAAGGAAAAATCATAAATCATTCTCTCGAAGAATGACAAGAGCAGAATAAAATATGGAATCACATCACACATCAACTGCTTTTAATAGTCCACCGCTGGACATAGGCCTCTCCTTAGGTTTTCGCCTACTATATCACCCTGGCCAGACGGGTTGGTATAAGGTTTGTGTCACGTTTTGTTTCTTTTTTCATTACTGCTGACCTGCTTAGTTCGCTCTTCCGTCACCCACGGGATGAAAAGGGTCACACTTCGTATTCTTTATCCGTCACCACACGGATGGGAAAATATGGAATGGTAATTGATTTGTGAAATGAATCAAATAGCGTTAAAGGAGATTTAAAAAAGATCTTGTAGAATATTTTATATTCTAAACCAGTGTTTAAAAATGTATAAGGAATAAAAACTTTTACTATCATAAATATGAATTAAATGTTAACATTAAATGTTTAAATTGAATGAATGAGAGCAACAATGGTCAAACCACGATGTCATCGTAGTTCCCAATGAAAAGTTATATTGAGAATATATAAACTTGGTATAAACGTTACTTCCTTTACACCGAACATTCCGTTTTACATAAAGTTCTAACTTTTACATCACATTTAAACAACTTACCTAATGCAATCCATCCTGAGACAAAAAGCCACACTTTAATTCCCAACATTGTCACAAATATTCACTGTACCGATGTTTCAGGAACACTCCAGTGTCTGCGTCGCTTCATTTGTGTAGTTGCACTGCACTTGACCATCACTCAACACACACTCATTAAATTTGCATTCCACGTTCACAGCACTTTTAAGGTTGAGATCTGAAACAAGGAAAATAATTATTTATTTAATTTAGATTCACTATTTGACACCTACATCTGTACGTATGCATTGTGTACGGTGTAACTAAGTACATATATTATTCTGAGATTATACTAACGTTCGAATACTTTTTTTGTTTACAAAAAACATGTGTAACATCATAAACAAGAAAGAAAAATGTACAGAAGCGAGCTTAACGCATATTTGAGTTTTCTTCCAGCAAATTTTCTTAGTAAAGTGAGTGTGAAGTTATGTGTAAGTTAAAGTGAAGTCAATAAATATAAACTAGGTAGGTACTAAACATATATAGGGGTAGTATTTACACATGAAGGGTAAGCAGTGGATAAAAATAATGAACAAAACATATACTTAAATGTTTTTTAAGTGTACATAATAGTCTGTGTATTTAAGAAGACGAGTGATAGAGAAGAATGTATAAAGAAAACTCATAGCGCTGATCAAAAATAAATTTTGAAAAAGGGCGGGTACGTAATGATGATAATGAGAGAAACTTCAATTCAATTTCAGACGTTAAAATTAATCCAGCTACTAGGCATAATTAACGTTAAATGAATAATTAAAAGTTCCTTGTTATCAATTTTGGTATCCACATACATTATGTTACTAGCTTTTGAGCTTTTGCCAGCGGCGCCGCCTATGTTACTCGCTGGTAGCCTGGCTTTCCATTGGTGAACGGATTTTTAAAATGGTTTAATGGTTTAGGCGTGAAAGCGTAACAAACAAACAAACTCACTTTGACATTTATAATATCAGTATGGACTATTAGTCGGGACGGACAAACATACATGAATGTAGGCAAGTTAGACAAGTAATCCTTTTTATTTTACTTTACCGCATTCGGATAAAATAAATCCTAAATTAATATAATCATTATAGGCATGTGTGTATGATTCAATTATGGTACTATACTTGCGAAATACAAATGATGACAAAACCATTGACCCAATAAAGGTACACTGTGAAGGTCATTATAAAAACACATTAAATAATAAACTCGTCTATAACAAAAACATTGTATTCTAATTTTAGACTTATACGAATTTTGTCTAGACTCTACATAAAGATTTCGTCGTTTGGAGTATTGTAAGTAAACAAACAAAGTATTAACTATAATTTGTTTGGTTTGTAGAATATAATATTGAACAAAAAAAACAAACAAAGTCTGTGCTGTACATGTAAACATTGCCAAAATCTTGCCTACCCTGTGCTTTTTTGTGCTAGCAAAGATACATCAAAGTAATGTACTAAAGAATTGTATCATAAACTATATTTGCCCACGGCTCCGCCCGCGTGTATGTACACTCGAGTGGAGCCGCAGGCAAAAGCTACTTTAAAATAAAAACCCAGTAAAAATACATACTCAACTAAGACAATCTCTCCTTGTGAGGGATTGTAGAGACACTAATTTTTAGTTATTAGGGCTCAGAAATTATAATTTGGCCATTCTCTAATAAAACGTCACAGGCCTGCGCTTATGGAGGACGGAGGTCATTCTGCGACCTCCGGCGCCTGAGTCGCCTGCGCTGCCTGGCCCGTGCCCGGGCCTGGCGGGCCGGGAGAGTTCTAAACCTCTCCCGGTCCCGCTCCGCCGTCTCCTTCGCGAGCATAACTTGCTCGCAGAAGGAGACGGCAGAGTTCCACGCACTCTCGCTCCGCACGATAGCCGCAATCAGGCTATCGAGCGAGAGAACTCCCACTCCGATGGCCGCCACGAGGTCTCGCCTCTGCTCAACCCACGCCGGGCACTCTGCCAGCGTGTGGAGAGCCGTGTCCACGGTCACTATAGTGCCACCTATGCTTTAGATGAATCACCTTAACAACCACTTCCACATTGAATGTTTAATTCCTCAAACACGCACTCACACCAAATACATACACAGAAGTACTCACGTACACTTACCACATGTTAAAAATAGTAGCAAGTAAATTTCAATTGGACTTGTTAATTTTTAACTATATTTCGGAAAATTCAGTATTCAATGAGCAACAAAGGAGCCATGGGGTGCAAGAAAGGAGCCTCCCCGAGTGACGTATCCACTGATCTACTATACGTCCGGCGCACCCTGGGCAGTCAGCGAATCCCCACGCTGACTGGCTAATCCTTTCACCACGATGACAATTCCAAGTCCTCCAACAACGCCGGCTTTGTGCGTAGTCTCGATTAACATCGAAGGGTTCTCTCAAGATAAATCCGAAATTCTTTCCGATTTATGCCGCAAAACTGGCTGCGACATTCTTTGCGTTCAAGAGACCCATCGAGATGAAACCCAAAGCCGGCCACACATCGATGGACTCACGCTTATCGCCGAGATCTGTCACCCAAAGCACGGTAACGCAGTGTTTGCTGCTCCAGGCGTAAGCATACTTTCCACCAAATGCTCAAACGAGTACGGCATAGAAATTATCACAGTAGATGTTGGTAATTGCTCCATCACTTCCATTTATAAACCACCCGGCACCACATTTAACTTCACTCCGCCAGAGAACTTTAGTAGCCAGCCAATTAAAGTTGTAATCGGTGACTTTAACAGCCGCAGCACCAACTGGGGTTACAACGACACGGATATGAGTGGAGATGCAGTCGAAGAATGGGCTGAGTCGAATGATTTGGCACTAATCCATGACGCCAAACAACCGGCCTCTTTCAACAGTGGTCGCTGGAAACGCGGGTACAATCCTGACTTAATCTTCGCTAGCTCTTCTATCAGCTCACAGTGCACTAAAAGAGTGTGTTCACCTATTCCTCGCACTCAACATAGACCAATTATGTGCTGCATCGAATCCGTGGTCCGATCTATAAATGTCCCCTTCAAGCGCCGATTCAACTATGCCAAGGCTGATTGGGAGTCGTTTACGCAGTCGATCGATGACGCCCTGTTGAATGTCCCACCAACCCCGCACAACTACGACCAGTTTGTCGAGATCGTGTCAACTTATTCCCGAAGACACATCCCAAGGGGATGCAGGACTTCCTACATCCCGGGGCTGTCAACAGATTCCAGTGAATTACTGTCGCGATACGAATCACTGTTCCGATCCGATCCTTTTTCTGAGGCAACCACACTTGCTGGAGAATTGTTGCTATCTAAACTAGGCGAAAACAGACGAGAGAGGTGGACGAATACTGTTACAAGCATCGACATGACTCACAACAGTAAAAAGGCTTGGAGTACGATTCGAAAGCTGACCGGTGAGTCCCCTCAACCCGCACCGCCAAGCCAAGTCACCGCAAACCAGATAGCACATCAACTACTTGTTAATGGCAGACCAACACGCCGTTCCAGTAGGACTCCAAAATCACAAAAAACTGATGGCGTTGGTGACGATATCAGTAAATCATTCAACGTTACTGATATCGTTACAGCGATAGGTTGCCTTAAGTCTGGTAAAGCCTCTGGAGTCGACGACATCTCAGTCGAGCAATTAAAACAGCTTGGCCCAGTTGCTGTGCCGTGGTTGCTGCAGCTTTACAACAATTGCCTGAGATCAGCTTCAATACCCCGTCTCTGGAGAAAATCTAAGATCATTGCAATCCCTAAGCCAGGTAAAGCAGCAGACGATCCTAAAAACTTTCGCCCTATCTCTCTACTATGTCACACATATAAACTATTCGAGAGACTGCTGCTGAGCCGTCTTACGGGCGTCATTGACCCAAAACTGATTCCCGAGCAAGCTGGTTTCAGACCCGTGAAGTCTTGCAGTAACCAGACTCTTAAAGTGGTACAACACATTGAAGATGGCTTCGAGAGAGGAATGGTCACTGGTGCTGTATTCGTGGACCTATCAGCTGCCTACGATACAGTCAACCTCAAGAGGCTGTTGTGGAAGGTGGAAACCTTGGTTAACGATCAAAATTTCATCCGCATACTCCGAGAACTTCTCCACAACCGCCGATTTCAAGTCCACCTTCTCTCGGAAAAAAGTCGTTGGAGAGCACAGAAAAACGGCCTACCTCAAGGTAGTGTCTTGGCACCGCTTTTATTTAATATCTATACCAATGACCAACCATCCAGCCCGCATACCTCCCGCTTCCTCTATGCAGACGACCTAGCCCTTACCTCCCAAGCCACCACCTTTGAAGAGGTTGAGGTGTCTTTGTCAAACGCTCTTGGTGACCTAGCCACTTACTACCGCGCTAACTCACTCAAGCCCAATCCGAGCAAAACGCAGTCGTGCATATTCCATCTTCGCAACAGAGAGGCGAGCCGCAAACTTAACATCGTTTGGGGTGGGGTACCCATAGAGCACAGCAACTTTCCAAAGTATCTGGGTGTTACTCTGGACAGGTCTCTAACATTCGGCAAGAACTGCAATAACATTAAGCAGAAGGTACACTCTCGCAATAGTCTTTTGCGGCGACTAGTCTCTTCAAAGTGGGGTGCTTCGCCTGACGTCATGCGGACTACTGGGTTGGCGCTATCTTTCTCTGCGGGTGAATTCGCGTGCCCCGTGTGGGGTCGTTCAGCCCATGCAAAGTTAGTGGATACAGCACTGAATGAAACGTGCCGGATAATCACTGGCTGCCTCAAGCCGACCCCGGTACAGATGCTGTATCCACTGGCAGGCATAGCGCCTCCAGCAGTTCGCAGAGCGGTGGCGAGCTCTAGTGAAAGTGCCAAAATGGTCTCCGACGCTAGACACCCTCTACACAATAATATCATAGTACCGCAAAGGCTGAAAAGCCGCAACAGCTTTTTAAAGTGTGTACCCCCGCTCACTGGTGAACGCTCTAAGGAAAGACTTAAGTTGTGGCAAGATAGCGTTTCCTTACCCAACCCATTTGTGCCACTTGCCGAAAATCTTCCACCTGGACACGAGTTGCCATGGCTGACCTGGAAGTCTCTAAACAGACTCCGGACACAGGTAGGCCGAAGCAAAGAAAACCTGTTCAGGTGGAGATTCATAGATGACTCTGCCCTGGAGTGTAAATGTGGTCTTGCCCCACAAACTATGGGGCACTTGATATCGTGTCCAGCCTGTCCTGTTACTTGCACATTACAGGAACTGATGGAGGCTACTGAAAGTGCCGAACTCGTCGCCAAATTTTGGGCCGACTCAATTTGAATTGTCATCGACACGCTAAGAAGAAGAGAAGAAGTATTCAATCCAATATTATCGTGGAAGAGCACTGTTGCTCGAGAACTACAAGGTGTTAAGCCTAGTTCAGGCACAGATGCAAAACCCGTGTTGCCTGCAATAGCGCTTACAGGCGCAAGGAGGGGTCCGGATGTCTTAACAACAGCTGTTCCCGGAGCCCTCTTATTGTGACGCAGAGTAGTATACCATGTGGTTTTAGTCGGTTCAATACACCGCCCCGCTGCAAACCCAGGGTAAAGTGACGCCCGAGGTGGTTTCCACATGTAAAAAAGGTACAGATGCAAAATGTAAACTAAACATAAGCTCTTATGTACTAAACAGCTGTAGATATTATTATGTCGTTAATATTATTTGTGTTATTCATATATAATTGTTATTTTATCATAAACTAGCTGACCCGGCGAACTCTGTTCCGCCTTAAAGGCAATAAATAAGCCGATTTTCGAATTTAGTAAGTTAATTTTTTTCTTAGAAAATATCTTCCGTCTTTGAAAATTCTTCGATGAAGCATTCCAAGTATAATAACGTGGCATCTCCGAGTAAAGCAAAGTTCGTGCAATTTTTTTTTTTTTTTATTTCGGAATAAATAGTATCCTATGTCCGTCTCCTGGCTCTAAGCTACCTCCTCACCAATTTTCAGCCATATCGGTAAAGCCGTTCTTGAGTTATAAATAGTGTAACTAACACGACTTTCTTTTAAATATATAGATTGTTCGAAATCTGGCTGTAATTTGTGTCGATACTTTTATGTCTATATAATATCCTAAGTGTTGTTATATTTGTCGGAATTTGTATTTGTCATCCAGTCATCCGTTGAGAACATCGGTTATCTACGCTTCCTTGTGCTATATCTATCGTCTGGTTCGTAATATGTTCGAACGAACAAGGAATATGAGACACACAATATACACGAGAGATTATTTCTGTGGCCAGTTGTGAGATGTGTGGTAATCGACTTTTGATGCTTACTGTACATATGCTTATTGATTTATTAACTTTTTTTTTAAAGACAACTCCCGTGTTACGAAAACATTCTGTGTCACGGGGGACTTTACAAACATACATGAAAAGGACCCAAAGAACAATCAGACTCAGAACAACAATTTGTGGATCACACAAAGTGTCGTACCATATGGGGATCAGACCAACAACACTCAGCGTAGTAGTAAGCGGCGTGTTGCCGGCGTCTTGAACCGCCACGCCATCCGTACAGTCAGAATTAACAATGCAAACTAATACTTTAAAACTGAAAAGTTTCTTTGTTGGTTGGTTTGCTTAGTACGCTAATATCAGTAACTACTGGTTTGAATTGAAAATTTCAAATGGGAAAATTGTTTTGAGAGAGATAGAGGAAGTTGAGTAAGTCAGTTAGTTTATTACATAAAAGTAGTTGTAAGAACTTCAAGAACACAAAACATTTTCTTTTGATTTATTTCGTTGCGGGTTCAAGACAGTTTATTTTTTTTCCTGGGACTTCCCGAGTGTCATAACTCGGTGTGTTCGTGGGTTGCTGTTGATCCTGGTGTACAGGAGTTATAGTGGTGGGCGTGTGCGAGGGATTAGGGAAAAAAAAACATTAAAGTCTGAATGTTTGTACACCATAACAACATTTGAGATTCGATTAGACATTAATATTTCTGAAAAATTATGCTTAAATAGGATTCAGTTTTGTTTGTTGACTGATATATGGACGTTAACATTCAGAAACACTTTAAAATACCAAAGTACTAAATAAGAAAATAAAACAATAACTATACGTTGAACATTGAACAACTGGATTTGATTAAATATAATGTTGTAAGTCAATGGTTTAACGTCATTTATACTTCTCACGAAATTTGTAATCAAAAACCAAATAATGTAAGTTACGAAACCACGCAGCGAATATAATTTAATTAATTCTTCCAAATATGTCACCTGACCACATTATATATGTAAATAAAAATAATTAAATTGCAGACACCAGTTCCAATAATATTGCTGGTAACTAATTATATATAGGAAATACGTTTCCGGCCACAATTGACTCAAAATATTAGTTCATTTGATTTTAATATTATTAGATCGATTACGATAAAACTATTTATTATACTTTTTATTAATACAATACGTTTTTCTGTGATTTTTTAAATACTCTAGTGCCGATTAGACCAAAAACCTGCCACGAACAATTTTTTTCGGTCCTTAAATATTACATAATAATATTTAAAGTAATGTATTCCTATTATGTTATGTAAGCTTTGCTCAATATTATTTACCTAAAATGCTATCACCTTAAGAAAGTAATGTCACTCGTTTTGTTTTAACTTTTATGAATTCTTTTAGCCATAAAGCGAGCAGAATATTTTGAAGTCACACAACACCTGACATGACGTTAAAACAGTAGCAACTAAAATTTTATAAAATAAATTCTTAGAAATAAGTCTCTGTTAGGTACTTAATACTAACATAAAATACCAGTTAATATAAGACTGTAAATTAAATTAAGAAACATTACTGTGCACATTTATAAGAAATGACGATTTATAATAAACCTTTTTACAACATTGGCAATCGCAGTAACAATGATACTAAAACGGTAGAAAGCCACTATTCCCCACTTCTGTAATTAACCTTGCATTCATACGTACCGATCCGTCAGTTGTGGAGAAAGCGGTGTGTTATGGACAGCACGGTCCGCCGCTTGTGGTCAAGTAGACCACGTTTAGTCTCAACTAGCTAGTAATTTTGCTCATTGTCCCGACTATTCACTAACATCTCGGTGGATACTTTAAATACTTAAGAATCCATTGGTGCATTTGGCCTGTTGGTCTAGTGGTTAGTGACCCTGACTGCTACGCCAGAGGTCGTGGGTTCGATTCCCACCCAGAACAAATAATTGTGTGATGAGCACGGTCATTTGTTCTGTGTCTGGGTGTACTTTATCTATAATATGTATGTATTTAGAAATATATAAGTATGTTTATCAGCAGTCTGGTTACCATAGTACAGGCTCTGCCTAGTTTGGGATCAGAGCCGTGTGTTAGATGTGTGTGAAAATATTATTATTAATATTATTTCTTAGTATTGATAACGGACTTGTCTTCGAGTATGCGAAATGGAATAATCTTCTTTTTTCTTCTTTTTTTTTTGTCTTAAAAAGACAACTCCCGCATTAGGAATAAATCCGGTGTCGCGGGGGACTTTACAAACATACATGAAACGGACACAAAGAACACCCAGACTCAGAATAACAATTTGTGGATCACACAAAGTGTCGTCCCATGTAGGGTTTGAACCCACAACACTCGGCGTAGTAGGAAGCGGCGTGGCGACCGCTTAAACCACTACGCCATCCGTGCAGTCAAATAATCACTACGCGGACATTTATATTTTCTTGACTCAAAATGCCTGAAGGGTTGTTGTTGTAACTAAAACACTCGATTTATGGGTAAGCGTGTTTTAACACATTCATGGGTTTTTACATACCTATGCAAACTTTTTGAAGTAGGTAGTCATAACTACAGCTTAATGATTCAATTTCAAATTAAAAGTGCATTCCTGTACTTACTATTTTTGCACTTTAACAATTTTTGTTGTAATGATTAGAGTATTTTTTTTTATTTATCATAAATTCAATCAATTCATTTCAATTGAAAATTTTGTTGTTGGTAGGTATAATGTTTGTCATTTTGTACTTATACATATAATTTTAACATATATATTTACGTATTCTGTGGTAAAACAGGTAAGTTGAAACAAAGTCAAGTCAAATCAGTTTGTTTCTTAATTTAAGTGAAAAGATCTGTGAGACGTTGCTTTAGTCTAATTTAGTTTTAATATTTAAAATAACAATCTTGTAAACGGATATCATTTCACTTTCTTTAAAAAAATATTTATTTAAGCCATAGAGAACGAACCAGAACCATAAAGATTATTTCAATTAACCACCTTACTTAACAAACTCATCACCCATAAATAAACATTCTAAAAATGCTACAAGAAGTCAAATTCCAGCATTCTCAATAACTGGTAGGTTATTTGAAGCTTACATAAGTTACCAACGAAAATAAATGAAACAATTATAAGAAAATATAATCATTAATTACAGTATAATCATCATTTATTTATAGGTCACATGATGCAAATTTGATTTCTATTTTAACTCGAGCAACTTGTAAACTAAAACAATCCAATACAAGGTAATAAAAAACTAAAATATAAAATACAAGTCAGCAGTCGGAGCCACTTTTTTATAACAAAACAACATAGTAACAACATAATCTTTAAGATAAGAAATAAAAACTAGTCGACGAGAATATAACTATAAATAAACCGGTAACACTACTCGTATAAGACAAATTAGACGAAGTTCTAAACTTTTTTCTACAGATGACGCTGTATCGATTGTTGGACTAACGCAGCAAAAGTTTGAAAGGAACCAAAAAGCGTACTTTCCTCAGCGAACTTAGACAATATTTACACACTATATTTATTAGTCCCAATAACGTAAAAGGGAGCAAGTGTTTTACCGTCAACCGGGCGTTTACCGTGTGGTGACGGATTAAGAATACCGAGTGACACCCTATTCATCCCGTGAGTGTCGTAAGAGCCGACTGAGTGCAGCAAACTACGCAGAACAACAGCACTACAAATTTAAGGAAAACTTGAAACATACCTTATAACGACACGTCTGGCCAGTGTCATATAGTAACGTTCTAAGGAGCGGCCTATGTCCAGCAGTTAACTATCAAAAGCTGTTGATGATGACGATCATGATGAAGGAAAATGTTAGCAAAGCTCAAGCTGGTTAGACTTGCAGTCCTGTACTTCAAGTTGGCCATTGCCGGAAAGTCCCGTATCTAAAGATAAAATGTGATCAGATGATATCTCTTCATACAAGTGTACAATTGACGGGCCTATCGGTCTGGTGGGTAGTGGTCCTGACTGCTGAGCCAGAGGTCGTGGGTTCGATTCCTAGTACGAATAATTATGTGATAATTTATTATATTATATGTATGTATTTAGAAATATATATATATTGAAAGTATGTTTATCAGTAGTCTGGTTAATTGAATCAGACAGCCATGTGTGAGATGTGTAAAGCCATAAAAAAAACTTCTTATATTGTATGTTATCTATCGGGTAAAATATTAAATGCAATGGAAGTAAGTAAGTAACGAATTTCTTGTGTAAATTAAGCTACCTAATTGAGCCAAAGCCTTAATCTACGATCATCATCATTTTACAACTTAAGAATTACAAATGTCCGAAAAAGAAAAACCACTTCGGAAACGTACCTACTACCACTTACGTAATATGTTTCTTCTTGAAAACATTTGTTAAATCTAAATGTACGAATATGCGTACTTAAGACACTAAGATATATACACTTTATAATACTACCTTTAACGTGTTACAACATGTTAGAGAGTATTATCGATGTACATTGTACATGATAGGAAAGTGTAACAAGAATTACAGAACGTCAGATACAAATTGCTTCTCAAATGCTAATGCCGACAATTTAATTGATCGGATTTAATATTTTGTTACCACATTGTGGTTCTGTATATTATGGTATGTGTGTTTTCAACGTATCTATAAAGTAATTTGTAAACATAGAATCATAGTTGTTCGGTTCTTTTTCTATTGACTATAAAATCACATTTGTTGACAGTGATGCTTACGGCTAAGCCCCGGATTGTGGGTTTAACGCCCACCCAAGATAAATAGTTCTGTGATGATCAAGATTACTAATTTTGTGTCTAAGAGTAATTTATGTACATTAATCATATGTTAAAATTTATTAGCAGTCTGGTTACCACCGTACATGTTCTGCCTAATTTGATATCAGACAACCGTGTCATTATTATTAATATTGATCTTCTAAAGCAAAATGTTTAGTTTTTTAACCCATTTGGATTTGGAATTATATTATTAACTGTACTACTAAATATTATTAACTTTAAATTGAAAATAATTTGAATAAATATCGTGTTTTTTATGTTAGAGGGGGCAGACGAGCAGACGGGTAACCTGATGGAAAGTGACCATCGCCGCCCATAAACGTCTGCAACTCAGGAGTCACAAACGCGTTGCCAGCCTTTTAGGAAGAAGTACGCTCTTTTCTTAAAAGTTTGAAGGTTGTATCGGTTCGGCAATATCTGAGGTAGTACTTACTTGATTTTACTCTAACAACAAACTTTATTTTTTTACGATTTTTGTCCTTACTCTTTGTACGAAATAGGACAGTTCACAGCTGGTCTCATTTCAATTTGGAATGAAACAAAAGTTCTAAGGGTAATAAAAAAAAGAGCGATTGATGTTCTTAGTAATATCTTACTCTCTCTAACTTAAAAATATCATTTTAAGAATAATAAGATAGGCGAGTATTTTCCTTACTTGCTCACGTAATAATAAGTATCTAGTTAATAAAAAATAACTGAAGATTAAATAATCTAAACCAGCTTCCTAACCTAAATACTAGAACAAAAAAGTAATAATACAATAAGGCTTTATATAATCTTTTTCGCCTCTTTGTTTGGTTCCGAATCAAAATACAAAATAATAATTTGAGTTAGATTAGTTTGGTAGTTTAAAAATTTGTTTATTTTCCTGCGGTCTTTAGTGTACGTATTCCTTAAAAACCTTTTTTCGGATATTCTCAAACATATTATGTAATTATTTAAACTCAACTGTACATTAAGTTATGATTAATATGTGAAGTAGGTAAAAGTTGTTACTAAATAGCTGTCTAATACACAATGTACATTTTGCACTTTTATTGCCTCTTCGCTTTTTGCGCTCATATCATTTGTATTCAAATATTGCATAATCTGTGTTTAATGTTAACAAGTGAATGAAAATAATGTTAGCATCATCCACAGCCTTTGATATTGCACTGCTGGACATAGGACTCTCCTTGGAAAGGAGGTTTCGGCCTACTATACATCTAACTATCAACATCTAACTCATACTCTTTGCTGTTGTTGTCCTGCGTAGTTTGCTCCCTTAGTCGGCTCTAACATTGATTATTTTATGTCAACTTTATCTGTGTTTATGGTTCTTTCTCAAATAATGTAGAGCGATGTAAAATAGATTTTACGCTTACCTAATAAATACTCTATGCACTACAAAAATCATTGTTTAAATTTCACTGATAGTTCTAGAGGTACGCAAGATTTAAAAAAACGTATTATTTTTAAAATATTAGTGCCTATAAAATTAAGGTCATAGCTCATTACACCCACCCGACACCCGACCAGCACCACCTCGACTCGGTGTCTCGGGTTGTCGACGGGTGTTCCACGGGTGGACTCAACAGATAATGATATGACAGACACGTTTGATTTGGAGCGGTGTGGTGCTGATGCATCGTCCTCGCTCGTGAACCACTGTGACAGCGCGCGGTTACCGAGTAGCCCACGGCGCGCGTGGTTAACCCGCGGGTAGGGTGTTCCGGAGTTGACGTAGTGCGCGTATACCCATAGTACTCCATACAAATAATACTAACCGCTCGAGGCGTGGCGTGTTGGTCGGGTATCGGGTGGCTCTAATTAGCTTTGACCTTTAATCTGTTAATAACGAACTCTAACTACAGTATAGGTTATTTTAAGAAAATGATTTTAGTGATAAGGCCATCGCTCTTTGTAAATACTTTTGACTTAGTCACGTTATTTTATTAACCAACGCTTGCTACGATTGTGTAATATGCAGGTATATAATATCTGACTTTAAAATCTTAATGTGTTTAATTAACTAGGTTTTACAGCTGTCGTACTTTGAACAAAAAACTTTCTATTAATCAATTTCCATTTTTTTTTTATTCTAAATATTTCTAGAAATATCAAGAGCGTCTTAATTTTAAAACAACTTTATACAATCTATTTTCTTTATTACCTATCTTTCCCTTTCCTAAATACCGGTTGTCGGCACCTTTTGGTTTCAAGTTATTACATGAATGGAACAAGTTTATAGTTATCAAAATTTAGAAGTTAAAAAATTTGTGTCTAAAATTTATAAAATATGCCAATACTTTTGTAATACTCTAATATCTGATAGCGTTTTGTTTTATAATGATAGATTAAATATCATAATATAAAAGCAATAGTGATTCGAAAGCATTGTGTTTATTGAGTATAAACGTAACGTATCTTAGCGTTTTCTTAAAACCAAAGTAAACTGTGAAAGCAGTGACGCAACGTTGGTATTAGAGAAAGTGCATAGCGAAGAATAGTGCAACGTCATTGAGTATACATTCATTATACTACGTAGAAAGTTTATTGATTGTATCGACATACTCGATCTGGACATGTCCATCTCATTAAACGGATAAATCATCAATTTAATTACCTTTAATCAACAATTTTTATTCCAATCAATCCCAGCACTGTTTCACTTAAGATCAAACAGCACAATTAAGCACATTTTTTAATAAAAATAATTTTAAAATTACAATACAAAACTTCACTTAAATACACATTCGATACTTAAAAATGCCAAATACCGTTGAAAGCGGCGCGCGCGCACCAGTCCTCGCGGCTGACTGGACTCACGCACAGTTCATGGCGATGACATCAAACCCCACTACTCGACACCAGGTAATAAAATTAAGACTCTATGGTGAATGGCAAATGTTTTAAAATGAATTGTCACAATATGGTTAAGTTGAAGCATTAACAAGTGTCTGGCGTAGTAGGGAAACCATAAGCTCGATCAAGATTACTTAAGCATTTACACTCTTACATAGTCTTCCGTACTTTGACAATCAATACAGTTAGATATAGTATAAACAAGCTGGTACCCGCGACTTTGTTCAAATGGAATTTGAACAGCGCTGCCTTAGTGGGTTCGATTCCCGGATCGGGCAAAACTTTATAGGGTTTTTCTAGGAGGAAAAATAGCCTTAGTTACTCTTTATATAGACAGCTAACTGGTATTAAAATATTATCAAAATCGATTAAGGCGTTTAGAAGATTACTTGAACAAACAGACAGGGAGACAAAAAAATATTAAACTGGTTTTTAGGCATATGTATCGTTCAAATAGCCGTGTCAGTATAAAAAAAAACCTATTATACTGATATTACAAACATACATTTCTATTTTATTTATTTGTATAGATAAAATATTATTAAAGTCGGTAAAGCCGTTTGGAAGATAACCCGGAACAAACAGACAGACAGACAGACGACAAAAAAAAATCAAATTGGTTTTTAGGCATAGGCATCGTGCATCTAAGTGTGAGCATAAAAATAAACTTTTATTTTGACATTACAAACAGACACTTCAATTTTATTTATTTGTATAGATTATAATGTTGCAAACTTTAAGTATTGACTAAACTGTTTAGAGCTGTTGTTGATTTATATCCACCGATGATACATAAACTTTACGTAGACAAGTTTATTTTAAATTCATACTTAACATACACAGGCCGCAATTCCGTTTAACAAATACATATAACATATGTGTAATACCCATGTATTTTTAAGACGGATGTATGATCCCTCACGTCAGAATTGAATGTGGACCGCCGCACAAAAGAGATTATTTCATATATGTACATAATTAAATATTTCGAAAAGCCTTTACAACATTTTGTGTGTTATTTTTTAATTTACAAGTGTACAGATATAAGCTAGATGTTTTTTTTTAATATTTTAACTGCATATACTTTTTTATGCTTAATTAATAATGAGATACCTGTTTTGAAAATTTTTAGTACATGTCTTTGGTGAGCGAACAAAATAAAACTGTATTCTTCGTCTCTTATTTTTTGCCCTAAGAAATATAATTTTTCTAATTTACAAAAAACTAATGTCAAAATACGTCCGTGTGGTGACAGATTAAGAATACAGAGTGTCACCACCCGAATTCATCCCGTGTGTGTCGTAAGAGCCGACTAGGGAGAAAATAACCTAGAATAACAGCACTTCAGGGAGAAGGAAAACTTGACACAAAGCCTATACCAACCCGTCTGGCCAGCGTGGTATAGTAGGCCAAAACTCCCTTTCTAAGGAGAGGCTTATGTCCAGCAGTGGACTATTAAAGGCTGTTGATGATGTGATGTGATGTGAACGTCAAAATATTGATTTTCTGATGCAAGTGTGTTAATTGTTTAGGAATCTTTTGGTGTTATTAATCAATATGTATTATCACGAGAATAATTTGCTTAGCAAATATATTGAAATAATCTATTTTCAAAACTTCGACTTATTTACCTATTTTATGTGTAATTTCAATTTCTTGTAATCTTCATCAGTAGTTTTAGGTGTGCTTCACTGTGCCAACTTTGTTTTATAGAGTTCCATCAGTTTCTCCAGGATACCATTATCAGATCTTAATCTGATTGCTAAGGGACTAATTAATTAGATTGTATACTTTGGGTGGGTTGGGTGCAGCTACGAGTAATCTGATCTTTTTTATTTTTGTGAGTCGCGAGAAGTTTAAATTCACTGCCTTATATTTTGGCAATTAATTTAAATTTAAACTTCTCATTTTTTATATCAGTTAATATTTAAGTTGACTTTAAGTAGATACTCTTTATATACTTTATAGCTTAATTTAAGTATCATGAAATTAATTCTTTGTACTCAGTGTTCACAAAATTTAAAAGCAGATTCACCAAGGACTATCAAATGTATACTAGGGACTCTAGAAATACTTTTGAAAATACGCAAATTATCAACAAAATGCCACAGAACTGGTATATATTTGTCACTGTGCTTCTGGACTGGTATGAAACAAATAATTTAAAATTGATGATTTATGCGAGACCGTAATTCATTTATTTATAATTGAATAATTAACTACGTTTAAAATTCTATCGATTCTATTTATTATTAATTCTTCAAATAATATATACATACGTACATACATTTACTACTGCTGTCCTCCTAAGACTCGTAGTGTGATTATATTATAGCTTATAAACTTTGTCAAGAATATGGCTGTCAAAGACAAAATATTTTTGTTATTCCGGCTGTTAGTTCCAGAGATTAGCGAGTTTCTGTTCAGGTTTATTATACTAGTAAATATTTAAGATATGAAGATAATGAATTTCGTAATTTACATCCCTTACTCTATCTGTTTTCTTTGTCTAAGTTTACTTTTTTTCCTTCCGTCCCATCTAAAAAAGATTACATTTCCAAGAAAAATTGATACATGAAAGAAACTAGTCAACACTCTGTACAATGTTTTACATTAAGTTGGGAGAAGAACAGGAAGAAGATGATCATGATTTTATTTTCTTACTTCTTCTATTTCTTGTTAATCTAAATCTTGTTAAGCTTCCACTACAAAGCTAAAATCTTAAGCATTATTGCTAAGAATGAAATTACGTCAAAGACCAATCATTAACGATTCCATTCTAAGCTAAATCTGACGAATATAGATATTTCCTCGACTTTGACTTATTCATCTCAATTTAAAGAAATACGGTGATGATAATGACAGACTGTAAACTTAATGGACGGCAATTAATTTCATTTACATAAATAAGTAATGTTCGCCTCCTAAATGAAGGCACAATATGAATCAAAAAAAGAATACTTTTTGTAAGGCTATGAATATTTAGACACAAGTTATTAGAGATCTAAAAAGTTCATTTATGTTTGAATCGAGTAAAGCTAATAGAAAATATATAGTTTTGTATCTCTCTCTGTACTCCAGCGCTCATAACAGAGTATCCTTGATATCATTTTGTAGTCTAACCCTGGAGTGGATTATTCATATTCATGAGCTCCTGTTCATTACATCTCTGATAATCTTAAGGAGTTATGCGAATGCAGATGAATGATTCCTTTTTCTTGACTGCCTATCAAGTTGGTGAACGGCCCTTATACTGACGGTTTTTTTTTTATTCTCAACGCTTTGGAAGCTTATATATTTCAATTTATATAAATAAAATAATTCATCATCTGCCTACCCTTATCCCAATTTTATTTGAGGTTGTAATTTTATTTTAAAAATAATTAATTAATAAATATAAATAAGATTAATCTACAGGTGTGGTATTCCCATTTATTTTTTAATGTTTTCACACAACACTACTGAATGATGTAAATGTAATTTCAACACACACGCGGACTCTTAAATTGCGAAGTACCGCCAGCTTAAATCTCTCTGCTGTTATTTGCGAAATATAGGGAAATAAATGCTTGTATCTTAAAAATACAGGAATAACTGAAGCTCATTCCCGATCTTAATTACTAGCTTTAAATGTAAACACGTACGGAATTCTAAAAATCAATATATACTGCACTTATAGATTTCTTTACACATTTTAATATTATGTATTTAATATTACTAATATATACGTATTATAATGTCTTTGAAAATTTTTATCCATCTTATACAACCATTACTATAAACCCAGGTACGCACAAAAGTAAAATAAAGTTTTTCTAACTATTTTATTTCTGAACTTATCTCAAGTTAGAAAAACACAGCACATCTTTATAAAATTCCACGTTCTGTATTCAAAAATGGGCAGTCCATAGATGTATAGAAGCATGACGCTACCGTTAGTTATAAGTCAGTGACCAGACTACCAGGCGCACGTGCTCGCGCAATAGCCGGACACTTCGATTACCATCCAATACCAACGTTGTAATCGACAATTAATTACTTATAAATGATTGTCTTTTAACAACTTACTTTTACATTATTGAGAATATTACTTCCAATAACTACTTTATATTACTTACTGTTACTTATTTAATATTATAGATACGAATGTCTATTTGTTTGTTAAGAAACTCAAGTTAACATCAGGAAATTTTAAGCGACGTTTTTAACACAAATTACTAGGCATGGGACAAAATCATAGTGAACTGTGAAAGACCGGTGATTTGTCATTCGATGTTTTCGTAGGTAGGTTAGGGTTACTACTTACTTACGCGTTGTTGCCAATAAACTGTTTTCAGACGATGCATAAATACCCTATTTCGCCCATTTAACAGTAAATCTAATAATTTAAAAAATACTAGATTTACTATTAAATAGCGTCTAACCTACCTCCCTGGCAACCCTACGCAAAAACCGAATGATAAATCACAGTTCACTGTGAGTTTTTCCCATGTCTACAAATTACCTTCCATTAAGAAAAAGAACAAACGAAGCCGCGGGCAAAAACTAGTGCATAACATTTTATTGACTGTTCTCTACTGAAAAGAATTCGCTGATTTATTATCTGTTGGTATTATTTGAGCAGAAGTTGCTTAGAAGCAACTAGCCCTATTAATGTTTGGAAGCAACTATCTAACTAATTTAGTGAGTACAATGAAAATTGTAAATGACTATACTGATAGATAAATAAACTATTTTAATTAATAGGCAAATGAACGAATGAATGAACATTCTAGAGACAAATACAAATAACATCACTCGATTACACTTATTTAGTGATTGTGAGTCAATTACTAAGTTCATTGAGATATTAAAAATAAAAGTGTATCGTTAAAAATGTTAGTACGAACTTGTTCCTTTTAAGAAATAAATACATTATTTGTTTATATGTATTTTTACTAATGTAAAATAAGATTGTAAATGCTTTGAAAGAAAAAAAAGAACGAAGATGTAGCTTTAGAGTATTTGTAATAAAGTTAAAAATATATAATCGTGTGGTGACAGATTAAAACGACAGAGTGTCAACTTTCATCCCGTGGATGTCATAAGAGCCGACTAAGGGAGCAAACTCTGCAGCACTGCAAAAAGAAGGAAAACTTGAAGCAAACCCTTTACCAACCCGTCTGGCCAGCGTGGTATAGTGGGCCAAAACCTCCTTTCTAAGGAGAGGCCTATGTCCAGCAGTGGACTATTAAAGGTTGTTGATGTGATGTGATGTGAGGCAGGTGAATTGCTGTCAAAAACTCCCGTGGTATTTTTAGATAGTTCTTACATAAAAATCAAACACACAGTTCGAATACTAACTTTAATGTCAGTTTTTATTATAAATATCTAGCTTACTAAATTTAAATATACTACTTGTAGGTGCTTTGCGTGGTAAACTTATTTAATTTTTTTTCATAAAGAATAAAAATAAACCACACATCATACTTCAATTTTCAATAAATTTCAAAATGATTTTATAATTTTAGTGATTTATCAAGGAACGTTACCCACCATTGGCTTGTAAACAACAACTACGAAAACTATATAAAGGATAATCCTCAACAAACACCCAACTCTAACAAAGCTGGAAAAGATAAATAAGGCTGCTTCAACAAAGTATTTGGTAGTCGCAGGTACATATACTGCGGTATTCTGCTGATTTTCACTTTAATTTTTAACTTTAAATGATATTTCAACACGTATTCAGCATGAACAAGAGTCATTTGTCTAAAAATAATTCAGAAAAGATGATCAGTTCCGCTAGTCTCGACTTTTAAACCTCTGATTTTACACAATCAGACAATAAATGAATTGAATTGTGTTGTTTTGGTACGAAATTAATAAGAAACGCAGAATAATGGAAATTTATTAGTTGATTCAATAATTTTGATTTAATTTTCAGCTGTTCTAATACACACAGCCTGAAACTTCAAGAGCTTTGTTATTGTTTAAATTATGTTTATATTATATTATAGTATCTGCTTTGCAAAATGTTCTGTTAATGTAATTTTCAAAGACGTTAGTTGGTAATTTGAATTTAAATATGGATGTTGAGTAACGTAGTCAGTTTTCTATAGGTTTTAGAGTCTTAAATGTTTTTGATATGAATACGAGATTAGAGTAAAACTGGCAGGAGTCGAAGTATGGTTTAAGTGGCAATCACTGATGTAGTAAGATCAGCGTTTCACATGAAGTGCCAATCAACAAACTCCTTATTAATTATTGGAACATCAGTTTAGCAAAACCCCGGCCAGTCTGAGTCAGCTTCGTTGTAGTCGTCCATCCTGAGATCTGCTGCAATCAAGCACATACGTTCCTACTACCTCGAGTGGAATCTACGCTGAGAATGCAGGGCAAAATTACTGTCGTAAAGCGAATCTGCCGTAAAGCGAATCTGTCGTGAAGTGAACGATTGCACAAAACTTATTAAATTTATAGAAAAATAAAAAAATTGTAAACAGTTTTAATATGATTATTCGCAAACAGTACATAAAATGTATTTTAATGCTCAGTCCGTTTGTTTGCGAGAGTAGCTAACTTCATTGGCGCATACTTGTATGGCGCGTATTATAAATACTGAAAGATGTCTTGATTGAAAATGGCAGGTCATAAATACATGTTCGTATACAAGTGAATTTGAAGAGTCACAACAACACGGTAAAGGACCTAACTACGTGACTTTGAAACGAAGTCTAAAAAAACCATGTTAATTCTTGATAAAGCTCCTAAGAATATGAGCAGTAGCTCATTTGATTCGGAATAACGTCAAGATAAATGTATCTAAAGTATGTAAATTGCAATCATTTTTAACAAATTCATATAAAAAAAGGTAGCATTAACTTTTTTGTTAATAACTCAAAAATTATTAACATTTAAGGAATTAAAAAAAAGATCATTAAAGAGTAGAAAATCGCCAAGAAAAATGTTCCGACTCTCGGCACTCTATCTCTATTATTTATAATTTTTGCTATACATATACCTAAAAACCAGTTTATTTTTTTTTTTGTCTGTCTGTCTGTCTGTTCTGGTTAATCTTTTAAACGTATGGACTTGAACATTTTACTACAAGATAGCTGTTTATAAGTAACTTAGGCTATTTTTCCTCTCAGAAAAACCCTTTAAAATTTTTCCTAAGGTCCACTAACGCAGTGCTTTTCAAATTCTAGCTAGTTTTATATTAAAATCAATGACGTAAGTGATTAGTATGCTAAATACAGTTTATCAACATCACAGATAAATGGCAGTAAACGTCAATATCAACTACTAAGTCGTAAATGATTCCACCTCACGACTTTAACACGTAATTGAAACGATTAAAATTGATTTGCAAGAAGAACGTTCAACTTGTATACGAGAACGAGATAGTTCATTAGCAATATATGTATATAAATTATTAGTTTATCGTGTAATAGTATCGTATCGTTAAACCGTTTTTTTTTAATACTCTGATTGGATTAGATTAAAGGAATTGCAGCAATCATTCATAGGTTTATTACAAGATTATATATGTTTTAGAGTCTTATTACTTAATTATGTTTACTATTAAACAACTTAAGGCTTCATTATTCATTTTAAATGGCTATAATTACAATATCATTCACGATATCTAATATTTAAATGCGATACAAGTGACGATCAATCTTATTCCAACTAACATGTAGCAACGGTAGTACATCACTAATTAACGGATATTTTTAAGGATGAGTTTTCCCATCCATAGGGTTCATAATATAACATATTACGCAAAATATAGGTACTAAAAATAGCTTTTTGTCATTATCTATTTGTCAACAAAGTAAACATTTACTACAACTGATGGGTGCATTGTAATTGGCACTTGAACAAATGGCCTTTTCGATTTTTCTTTATTGAAATGATGTGCCTTACCTTTACTTATAGAATAAACTTTATTCTTCACAATTTTTTTTGTACTGCATTACTATAGAATGGATAATTATGTACAAATGGCGCCCTTGTCGTTACAGAGAACAAAGTAGACTTATACAAGCAATCTTTGAATAGACAATTCCACCGCAAATAAACATTTTCTTTGTAGTTTTACTTTTTTCTTTACTAGTTGACCCTCGCAAATTTATCTGTGCCTTTCAAAAGGAATAAATTTTTCCTGGTTTTAACACATTTTCCATTGATGCTCGGCTCCTATTGCTAGCGTCACGTAATATAGCCTTTTATAGCTATTCGAACCAGTAGTTCCTGAAATTAGCACGTTCCACCAAACAAACAAATTCTTCAGTTTTATAATATTGGTATCGATTATACTTAGATTTATCTTGAACTAGGTTTGTTTGCGACTTCACTCGACTAAAAGTTATTAAGCGGCAACAAAGGAACTCCTTCTCTGGGGAGAAGAGGCCCTTACCTGTCCTCATAACAGTGTTTACGCAAAATAGTATGATAAGCGGTTGAGTAGTTAAGTTAACTTCGATTTATAATATTGCCAGCTTTCACTCGCGAGTTCCTTGGCGATGATATAGATTTTGTCTATTAACACATTATCCTTGGCAAACACTTCAGACGAAAGGTACCATATGTACTTTATTGTACCTCATGTACTTCATGTACGCTCATCATGATCAGTTACCGGGGAAGGGCCAAGTTTCAGCACAAATGGGCCGACTCGACCGGAGTGTTAGCACGGTCCCACAGAAAACCGGTGTTAAGTAATTTTTTCATTGCTCTTCACCGAGTCAATATCATTCTACCTTTGATTTTGAGGACGACTCAATGGGTGGCAGTCCACTTGTGTCTCGACGACCTAAGTAACCCTTCTGCTCGTTTGCCTTCCTATACTGTAAATAATTGATAATGCTTTAAAGCGTAAAAAATTAAAAAAAATCGAGTTAACATACTTTGAAATTTATAAGATTAGTTAGAATTAATAAAAAAAAACCTTTTTTACTATAACTTTACTAACTTTACTTTAGTAAAACTTTTTACTATAACTATATGTCAAGTGATAAAGTATGGCGACCTGTGGAAAACCACTTATATGATTAAATAAGAAAGCTTTAACACGAGCGTTTAACCGAGAGCTTTAACCGACAGCAACTACATATATGTATTATTCGATTATCTCAACACTAAAAGGATTTGTAAAAGCTTTGTAATGTACTTAAAAAGCCGACCACTTTTAATTAAACGTCATCGCTCGGTTAAACAAGATAAATCCTATCAGTATTTTGCTAAGCACCAGACAATGTTATCAACACTATTCAGTGGCTGCTAAAACAGTGAATCAAGTTTACTTATAACTTATTAACATCATTAACTTGTTGGCTTATCTGCAATATTGATCTTTTGGTACAAGCAATTTCATCACTTTTACTTCGGTGCCTTGTAATAGAAAGTGTTGATTCCTTTTGTGGCATACAAAGTTTAAAGTCTCTAATGCAAAAATGAAGTAAATTTAAAACATTCTAATAGTAATAAGTATAATAACTGCACAGATCTCACACACGGCCGTCTAATTCCAAAATACCAAAGCCTGTACTATGGTAACCAGACTGCTGATAAACATACTAATATATTTCTAAATACATACATATTATAGATTAATTACACCCATACACATAACAAATCATCGTGCTCATCACACAATTATTTGACCTGGGTGGAAATCGAACTAATGATTTCCGACAGTCAGGGTCACTAACCACTAGACCAACAGACCCGTCAAATGTATGAAAATGTATTCACTTTAAAACTTAAAACATTTTGTAAAACATATTCTGTAGACAAGATTTTAATTCTCATCTACAAATTGTTTAATCTGCATTTATCAAATAGCCACGTGAATACTTCAGTCGTAAATTATATTTTATCTGGAAATGTGGTTGGTTTAATTTTGTGATTTGTAGTGTATATAAATTATGGTTACTTTTAATCTTCTTTTAACAAAAATAAGATATTTTAGATAAGTTAAATAGTTTTAGATGTTTGACCATTCTTTTTTTTTTTCAAACTTTGACCATTCTATTTTTTCAAGCGACGATCTGTTTTCAAATGGCAATATGGCATTGTTTTAATGATACAAACAGTCTATTTTATTTAAATACGTACAATTTATTTAAATACGTATAGCGGCTAAAGACTTGATTAAATAACCAATGAGTGACACACTGACTGACGTAACCAAAAACCAGTATTTTTTCTCATTTATAGCCGACTTCAAAAAAGAATTATAAAGGTTCTCAATTCGATATCATTTTGTCTTTTTTTGTTTCTTATCTTAGAATTAGGTACATCATTAATGAATCGGTTTGAAACTTTTTTTGACAGTGTACACTTCCCGTTTGATCCTATCTGAATTTCATGAATTAATAATATTAATCGTGAACAATTAAGGAACGAAAAAAACAGTTGCTATTCATCAAAATATAGGCCCTTTGAGATCTTTTTAAAAAAAATCTATGGTCAGCTATTGCATTTTCCCTTTCCACTTAATACAAATGCATTTCACAAAAAAATACCCAGCAAAAGACACATTTTTTATATTTGCATTTACTGACATGATTTGTTTATTTACATGTAAGTTAAACGTCACAAGAAAGTCATTTAGAATTTAGTTAACGTCAGCGATGCTATGCGGGTTTTGCGGTGATTAAAGTTTTACAAATAAAAATTACAATATGTTGGCAAAATATTAACATGTGTTCCGCGTCCAAACTTTAACCTTTTTCAAAGGTACCACGAATTTAGTATTCCGTGTCACGCGTAGACCACAGACTTTGCCAATTGCCACAGCGACTGGTCGTGCTTATGAAATGAATTGGTTTTTACCCGGACACGGGCTAGTTCTATCTTTAATTACGTCATTGTATCTCTATTTTAGTTATTGGGGGTTATATTATTCAATATATTCAAATTTTATATCATCATTACCATCAACAGCCTCTAATAGTCCAGTGCTGGCGATAGGCATCTCCTTAGAAAGGAGGTTTAGGCTTACTATACCACGCTCGTCAGACGGGTTGGTATTAGGTTTGTTTCAAGTTTTCCTGCTCTTTTCAGTGCGGTTGTCCTGCAGAGTTTGCTTTTTTAGTCAGCTCTTAAGACACCCATGAGATGAATAGACGTGGTGACAGTCCGAATTTTTAATCCGTCACCACGCCGCAACAAATTTTATATATCTGTATGTTATTACAGGAGAAGTAAATTATTTTGGGTTTACTGGTGATTATTACATGTGATTTGAGCTACAGGCTGATATCTAATTCAGACACCAGTCCTCTCACAATTACTGCTTCTAATGTTAGTTATTGATGTAAGTTAATATTGTACTGATTGGTGATTGTGAGAAGAAAAAAATTATTATTAAAATTATTATTATCATTATTTTCATATTTCGAATAATAATATATATACCTACTTAATGTTTATATTATGTAGAAGAATGTCTAGACTTTTTGAAAAGCTAATATAACTATGAAGGCCCAGTATATATTTTCATTTGTCTTGATACAAGGACAGTTCAAGTTACATTGGTCAATGAAATCAAACAAGACAGTCAATAAGGTCGAAATTTCACTGCTAATGTTTTAATTATTCATATAGTATGCATTATTGTAATGGATATATAGCATGTGAAATTGTACACACGAGTTTCCAGAAATGGAGCAAAGGCTTTAGAAAAAAATCATAACAAAAATGTTTCCGAGGGATGATAATAAAATACCGTATAGTAAAACTACTTGTACGAGAGAAAAGTCTAGGCCAATAACTAGTAATAAAAGAAAATGTAATATGGTTTTCGTAAGTTGTTCTTATTTTACACTTCAGGGCACTTCTGGGTTATCTTTATATTCTTCTTATTTTACAATATAGTTTTTCCTAACAACAAAATTATGTTCTTCAACATCATCAACAGCAGTTTATAGTCCAGTGCTGGACATAGGCAGTAATGTAGTGGCAAAGGTGATGGGTTTGAACTTCACCAAATTTTTATTCTGTGCCTTAAATAGGAGGGATGTGGGCACAGCATTTATGATGACATCCGGACCCACCTGCACTACCTGCTCCTTTCTTTTAGGCGATGTCTAGGCACACGCGTGCATCACCTGCTTGTGGTAGGCCCCTATGCATTACCTTATCCACGTCAACCCACAAATAATACGAGCATTTATCTTTAATAGAAGTGTTGGGAAGAATGTTAGTGACGTGGGATATATGTCACCGGGATTCTCATTGCTAATACTGTCTTCAAAAGTAACATTTGCTTATCGATCGGCCGTGTGTACGTATCGAATTTTGTACCTTCTCGAGTTATTTAAGTACATAATACATAAACGATACGACCTTTAAACTTTCAAGAGAAGAGCGTACTCCTTCCTCAAAGGCTGGCATTGCACTTGTGACTCCTGAGTTGCAGGCGTTCATCGGCAGCGGTGGTCGCTTTCTATCAGGTGACCCGTCTGCTCGTTTGCCCCCTATTCCATTAAACAAACATAATTTAGGAACTGCCTATTATGTATAATGTAACTACTGCTGCTGCTACGATAAGGTTGTAATAATATACATTAAGTATAAAATACGTAATTTATTGCCTTAGAGGGAGGGCTAGAGCTGACCCAATAATCCTAAAAAAGCTCAGTTTCCAAAGCTCGGGGGCTCAATTACTTACATATTGTCAGTTCAGGCATGAATGATCGGATTATTCAATATAGAAGTATTTAGAATATATTATTGTGTTTACCATGTGGTTCTTTTCCAAATCGTTTTGTGGAAATATACGTCTATAAATAAGCGTAATTAAAAGGGCCAACTTAAAGTTCAATATGAAAGTAAATTATACGAAATTGAACGTTTTCCCAAAAAATAAGACGAACGCATGGCGTAGTGGTTTGTGTAATGGACTGCTATTCCAAAGGTCCCGGCTTCGATTCCGGCTCAAGTCAATCATTTGTGTGGATGAACACTTCATGTTTGATTTGATCTTAGTGTTTCTATGTATAATAATTATGTATTCACAAAAAAAGTAAATATGTATTTTTATCAGTTCTCTGGTACCATAGTACAAACGAAACCTTATAATAATCGGGTTCTATCAAAATTGGCCAATTTCGTTGATAAACCAAAAAAAAAGTATAAGATTTTTAACCTTTTATTTCAATTCTTTATTTCATTTGTATATTAGTAAGAACATTCTTGAAAGAAAGAAGAAAGAGAATTAATTATTGAAAGATTATTTCTTTGTTTTATTAGAATCAAAACTTTCTTAATTTTTTTTCTGGATGTGTGAGTTTTAGGAATGGCTGATATTGACACTGCAATTCTAACAGAAGATCTTTGCCCCCCAATAATATGAGGGGACGCGGAAGGTGTCGTCACCGAGATGACGCAACTTTTGCGATTTCCGCACTGGTATCAGGCTCCGTACGTATTGCTTTACATAGGGAGTGTTACGATTCATATTCATTATATCTTTGAAGCTTAAACTGACTCACTATTCTAAAACAAATCGTCGAATAAGTCAACCAACTTAAAAAAATCAGAAGCAACGAAGTTAACAAAGAAAATTCAACCATATTAATTTATAGTGTCATTTGTAACGCCCATTTTTCATAGATCTTATAAATAATTCAAAATATTTAATGAATACACATTTTAAACCTGTGAGAATATATCCGTCCTCATACAACATTTCTTTATGATGCCTTTGGTAGCATGTCGTGACGCAAATAAATTGTCCATCACGTGCAATGATTGTGTAATCAGCCTTCTCCTACCCGGATACAAGCCGTTCAGTTTCTTTTGTTGTGTAACTTTATCAAAAAGTGCTTCACAAAACGCAAACACCTGTAATTATTTCATAGTTTTTGAAAGTGTTGCTACTGGGGCATACAAGGTCGTATTTGTGCGGTTAATAACAATTAGCGTTATAATTAAGCACATTACGTGAAATAAATTTACTTCTAATTTTAATAGTATAATTTTAATATGGTTAACATCAATTACTTAAATTTACGTTGACACGTTTATCAATTAAAATACAATATAAAACATAAAACATGATCTCTCTTTATAAAACGTGTTTTTCTTTTGACACTTCTTTTCACAAACCTAAAAAACCACATATTCTGTACTTTATATCTAGACGATTTGCAAAATATGAACAAAAAATATTTTGTGGTTTAGAAACAGGAGAATTTTTTTCTTTTCGTAATTTGCAACATCATGTTTAAATGCAGTATGGTCAGTGTAACATCACTCGTTGCCGCTTTTACTACACTCGAATCGAAGGAAATATGTTCATTATTGCGTCATGAGGATGAAAGACACGTACGTTTTGAATTAGACAGTCAGTCGGCCCTTAGCAACCTCGAATTGCTGTGTCCTTGTAGATGCGCTCATGACAAATAATCATTATAATAATATAGTTGTTTTTCGTGAGATATTTGTTTAGAAAAGCTTTCTTGTATTAACAATTGTTTAGTCTTATTGCGTTCATCATAATACACGGCAATGGTGTGAACAATTAATGGATGGCGAAGCGGTTTAAGTGGTCGCTACGTCGCTGGGTGTTGTGGGTCCGATCCCCACATGGGACGACACTTTGTGTGATCCACAAATTGTTGTTCTGAGTCTGGGTGTTCTTTCTGTCCGCTTCATGTATGTTTGTAAAGCCCCCCGCGACACAGGGAAAAAAAATGTTATCGTGTGTGCAAGACTTCGCAAGCGTGTAAATAGCATCCAAGCGTTTGTCAAGACTTGGAGATTGTTGACGTTTGCCAAGCCTCGGCATGCATGTAAACTAAGCATAAAGTTCGCAGGCTCGTCGCGGCGGCGGAGTAGCTTTGATGTCACCGACATTGCGACGCTTTCATCTACAGTTCAGCGACCCATGTTAACAATGGTGTTCTGATTCGGCAATTATTTTATTGTACTTATTTTGTTGTAAATTTACATTTCTCAATTTTCGTACTATTTTTTTTTAAATGTTAATTGAATTAAATTGAACCGTGTTATCTGTTTCACTATTTCACTTTTTGTGATTACTTTTAGAACACTCTTTATATAAAAATGTTAAGTTTGTTTGTGTATGCTTCAAAACACAAGAAGCTTTGCACCGATTTTTTTAAAGTATAAATCCAAAAAATTCGACAGAATTAAACAAGAAACCACCTACACTAGGTAGCGTTACATTCCCAAAGAGGTACGCAAATGGCACGAAGACGTGCGCGAGTGGCGCGAAGCCGCTCGCCGAGCCAGCATGGTGAGATGGGCGTTCCGGCTGGAGGTTCCACGTGCTGGCTTTGCCGCCGTGGAGCTGATCCTTCCTTCGTCGGTCCTTTCCGGGCACGGCTGCCTCGGGAAGTACCTACATTCAGTCGCTGGGAAGGAATTCAGTCACCACTGGGATTGCAGTGAGGACTCGGACGTCATACGCTCTAGCAGAAGGAGGCGGCAGAGAGGGCCCGGGAGGATGATCTCCACTCCAATTCGCCGCCGACGAACCGGTTGGCATTAAGTGCTTACCAGCGCCTCATGCCGCCATGAGTGTGGCCACGGGTGGATGGGACGAGTTTTCCCCT